>PNEQ01065602.1:9799-23422 GCA_003012365.1 Medauroidea extradentata | reverse complement strand
CACGTGCCCCCCCCCCCCCTGTGCCCGCCACACACGAGGCTACACCTATGCCATGAACATACCGCCTATAACCTACCTCTGCCTCCCTGGCATACTATACCAGATAACATCACGTGTGGTAAGTGTTGCAGAACTCGTCAGGTGCTATCACTTAATGGTTTTGAAGTGTAACGAATTCACGAATTTTAAAAAAATTAAGTATAGGGGGATATAGTCCAGGTAAGTAATTTCAACGTGATACTTAATAGTCTGTAAGTACAAACCCAATGAAATATAGCCATTAGAAGTGTTTCCAACAGCAAAACGCTACCCTTAAATTAATATAACTGTTTCGCGTTCTGTATTGTTTGTAGGAATTCGTTTTATTACACATTACCCTCAAGGTCAATTTTCAATTTAAATACATTCTGTAATAATATTAGCAAAAAAACGACATAGTGTTGTGTTCCAGCTGCAAGTCTGCGTAACGCCCTTAGGGAAGTATTCTGACAGCAGGTTGAATACCAGATTTGTAAAATAGTAACATTTCTTAGAAGGGGTCCATGTTCGGAAATGCATGGTTCAGGAGCTGCGGGCGGCGCGTTTGTACGTCTATACTGTGTGATTCAGACTGAAAAATACTGTTCGGGAGCAGTCAAAGAAATACACATAACACCATCAATTACAGACTGTCCGCGTTTAATTAGAGACTTTTGAATGATGTGTTGAGAAACAACTTTACGTCAGCAGCGTGTAAAATTAGAATTTCCATGGGTCCGATCACTTAGATCATGCATAATCCAATTGAAATAATTTAATTGTTTGAAATATGAACGCCTTGCTTATACGCGAGTTTTTTTAATCTATTGTTTATGAAACAAGGAACACACACTTCAGTACCTGTAAACATTCACTGGCGTATGGATAGAGGATGGAGGTTACGGTGTCAATTTCACCCTTAACCCTGCCAGGAATCTAACCTGATTCAGATAGGAGTTTCCACTGTCATTGCTTTCAATTCGACGTCAATACCAGTCAGTATTTTAATAATACGCTGCCATATCCACATAATCGGTAGAATGCGTGCCAGCATATATTCCGTCTCGTGTAAGTGTTCAGTTTTTTTGACAGTCGTGTTCACATTCCTTTTCACAGCTGTTACCATGTAATAAGCAGGTTTTTTCCCTTCTGTCACAAGTGCTTTTTGCACAAACGAACTCAACAGGCTCTCAATGAAAAGTATTTTTCTGCAGAAATTTCTACATACGAAAGTCTTCAGACCTGTCAAAAACTGGAATTCTTGTAAGTCACAGACTATTTATGCAGAAGCAGGCAGTTACAATATTCCAAGTGTGTTCGAAAATGCTCGCTTTATAACAAACTTCCATAACCATATCTAACTGCAGACGTTTATTCGTAACCACAGAGCTAGAAGGATAAGACTGAACACTCGCATATTTAATAACAGCGGTGTCGAGTTGGCGCCTCACTTATTGTATTAGTTGCCTAAATAACCGCTGATGCCACCAGTTCAGTGATGCTGTTTTAACGTTGTTGTAATGGGAAATATTATTGTCATACTACTAGCGTTCCTAGCGGCTTCTTCAGAAATACGTCGAATTTACTACGCGTTATCCCTATTACGGCAATGCATCACCACTGTACTGGTGGCGCTATCGGTTATTTCAAGAGATAAATCAGTTACTAAGTCAACGAACTATTCACGCCAGTGTATATACCTGATATGTCTGCGCAGCTAGCAACGACTAGAACTTGCGGTCACTGCTCTGCGCTCTACAACAATGGAACAATGAGCCTAGACATTGCTTTATCACTCAGTTATATGTAGAGCCCGGTAATTTTCGTGGAAAGATTTTTGCCCCACATTGTTTCAGTGTCTTACGTGCGCACCTGCAGCACAACTTCATGAATATTGGCAGAGTGTGTTTGTGCAGAGTTATTATTCATTTGACTGTGCCAACCAGTACATTGATAACTGTGACACAACACGTCTGTGATTTGCGGGTTTAACCTCCAGACGTTTTGTGTTAAGGCATCCAATCACTGACCACAAAGCAGAGATGCAGGTGTGCACGTAAGGTACTAAAACAAAGTGCTGCAAAAATATTTTCGCGAAAATTACCCGTCCCTAGTTATATCCTAAAATATTGTACCTGCAATGACTCGAAACTACTCAAGACTGGTGACATTTTCTGCAGATGTTTCATCAAAAAGATGACAGTGTTACCACATAAAGATCCACAGATCCGTCGATGTTATGTAAAAACTGCGCACCTGTTCAGCGCCTTGCACCTGAGAGCAAGGGACACTAGGTGCGCGAGACTCAGCGTAGCCCTTATCACTCCCCCTCACTTCTGAGTCTTCAACGCGCAAAACAGCTGTTTGTTGGTAGCAGTCGTAACCACACCCACAGACACGACTGGACGTAGAAAGGGTGGGAGGAAAGGTGGCGCGAAGCGTCACAGGAAGTGGTGTTGCGCGACAACAGGAGCCCAATTTATGAAAATGTTGAAATCATTTCGCTATATGCATGTCAAACTCAATAACGAGTGTCGGAATGTGAAAACCCTATTTTTGAAATGATCATAGTTACTGTCGTGTCAAAAAGATCTATTCCGATAGTGCAATGAGGCATAATTGCATTTCGTATGACGTCACTGCTGAGCTGCCAATCAGTTAGTGGTGTGAAAAACGTAGGTTTGGAACAAATATGGAGGCGTGTTATTTCAATGTTCAAGAGTTTATTTCGGTTAAAGCCACAACTAAGGTATAGAACGCCTGGTTTTTATTCATAAATACGAAGTGTCATTCGTAATTAGTTAAATAATATAATTTTTACTTTGCAAAAACATAATATCAGTACTTTTACACACACAAAATTAAATCGTTGATGTTTCAATAATATCACACTTAAACAATTAATTTGTCACAAATGTATAATTGCAGCTTTGCATTTCCAATTTCGTAACACACAATCGCAGAGAAAGTTTTCTTCAAATCTCAACTAAACTTCCATTTTCTTGTTTGAATAACCACGAACCACTAAACAATGCTGATATCTCTATCGAAAGTTTTACTTTACAAAAAACATAATATCAGTACTTTTACACATACAAAATTAAATCGTTGACGTTACAATAATATCACGCTTAAACAATTAATTTGTCACAAAAGTATAATTGCAGCTTTGCATTTCCAATTTCTTACACACAATCGCAGAGAAAGTTTTCTTCAAATCTCAACTAAACTTCCATTTTCTTGTTTGAATAACCACGAACCACTAAACAAAGCTGATATCTCTATCGAAAGTGCCACTCCGCCACCTACTCGGGGGGCGGATTTATTTCGACATTTCGCGTCATGATTCCGGTATTGATTCCGCTAGCGAGGGTTCAAAAATAACTTTTTTTTATTTCGATACTGGAAGGACACCATTAACGAAATCATTTCGACAGTTTCAAAAATTGGCCCCAGGGTATCTATCACGAAGCCTGCTATCCGTAGGCTGTCCAGACAAAAAGCGTGTTCTTTGTAAACGTCATTCGAATTGCAGTCACCTACACCGAGGAAAAACCGTCACCGCGGTGGATGTCGTCTACTCCTTGAAGAGGCAATGGAGCTGTGCGGCTTCGGAGGCTAAACTGACATTTTTCCAACAACCAAAACAAGCCTGCGTGACCATATAGGCGACCGCCTTGGACGCCAAGGAGTCGAGGGAGGTAAGACGATCGACATATAACACACTTAACAATCTGTTCATGGGAAATCGTTGATGGTAGGGTATTTAAAGGCTGATGTAACTACGTAGATTATAACAAATTAACGTGAGAAATTATGTAAAATTATAAAATAATAAATATAAAATTAAAATAAAATATTATATATAAGATATACATACACATACACACAGGCTATTTGGTAACAACGAAAAGGGGTGCATCGAGAAAGATGAAACAAGCAAATAATGCTAATAAAAACATAGTTCCGGAAACCAATTTTTTGCCAATTATGACACATTACACACGTTACGACAGGAACGCTATAATACCAGTGTTCCTCAGGATCAAAATGTCAAAATGCTGCACATGTGGACTAAGACATTACAACAAGTGTTCCGAATTGGCGTCGTTCATGTGAAGGCAGGCTTCAGCACGTCTTCACATCGATGCCCGCACACGTTCAAAAATTCCAGGTGTGTTCCGAATGCAGTAGCAACCATCCGCACTGCGTTCCTGTAGTTTGTGGACACTGTCAACAGAGCTGGCAAACACCAAAGCTTTTAAATATCCCAAAACAAAAGAAAATCCAATGGGTTCAAGTCGGAGGTCCTGGGAGGCCATGGTTGGCAAGTCACGACCGATACACCTGTTGGTGAACATTCGTACGACGTGTTCCCGAACATCCACATGGAAATGTGTTGTAGCCCCATCATGCATGTACCACATACGCATCATGTCACCAAGAGGCACATAATCCAAACTGTCGAGTAGCTCGTGCTGCAGTAAGTTGGCCAGATAGGACATGTGGCCCTAACAACCGATCACCGACACCTCATGCCCCAACATTAAAATGGAGTATCACCGCTGACGTGGCGTCTCAATGATAGCATGTGGGTGCTCATTAGTCCACACGTGTGTGTTGTGGATGTTCATGATACCATCTTTGGCGTAGCATGCTTCGTCTGTAAATAAAACGTGCACAAGGAACTGTGGATCACGCCCACATTCTGCCAGGAGCCATTGGCAGTAAGCAACCTTCGTGGAAAGACTGGCGCGGCCAATGCTTGCACACGTTGTACATGATATGGGTACAACTGTTTCTCATGAAATACGCGCCATATGAGGTATGGCGGAACATCTCCTGCAGCAACTCGTCTGGTACTTGTGCCCGACATTGCATCCACCTATTGCTCCTCCATTTCCGGTGTCGAAACTGTTATTGGTCTGCCTGCATGTCGCATGTTGGGTTTTAATGATCCTGTCTCGCGCAGGCGCTGATATGCCCTTGTGAACACTATGCTGTCAGGCTGTCTTCTCTGCGGCTACGTCTGTTGATACATTCGAGTTGCCTCCCGTGCATTGCCATTATCTCGCCCATACATGAAGTGGATGTCGTCAATTTCTTTATAAGAGAAAACGTGTGTGGAGCCGTGGCGACCTCGTCGAACACTACGCAGCCACACTGTGCTTGCTGTTGAGTGTGAGAACTGGTGCCTGGTACAAAAGACGGTAACAGTGTTGCAACATTTCCATGTTTGCACGTGTCCATACATCGAAACGGGGAAAACCGTCGTTTAGCGGACCTATTTTTATTAGCATTAATTGCTTGTTTCATTGTCCTCGACACACCTCTTCCGTTTGTACATATAATTACCAAACATCACACACACACGCACGCACACACACACATATATATACATATATATATATATATATATATATATATATATATATATATATATAGCATGTTTGGCATCAGCAGTAAGTCGGGAAGAGTAGGTAAATTTCACTAGGTAGTATCGATTGACATAGTATCGCAGATGTCTCCATGTTCGTCGACTGTTTTCCTTAGTTAATCGCAATGGCCGTAATGAGAGGGTATTGTTTACCTGAGGTTTATTTTTATTTGAAGTGTGTGCGTGTTTGTGTTGGTATGTGCATGTGAGGTGTTGATGTGCGCGTGGTGAGATAGATAGAGAGAGAGAGAGAGAGAGAGAGAGCGTGTAAAGTATGCAGTTAAATATTAGATTTTCCAAGGGATTCCAAATACAAAAAAAATTAAAAGAAACCACGTAGGGTTTCGAGGCGAAGAGAATTTTAATGACAAAAAAATTGGCGGTGGGGGGAAGGCGCTTCATGTACATTGCCTATGCCGCCAAATGACCTTGAACCGGCCAGATCCTAAATCAACTACTTGCACGTACATCTCTGGTATTATTCCACGTCCACAATCAATTAAAGAGCAGCAGATGAAAATACTGCTTGTAAATGTAAAGGAAGCCCACAATGTGACGAGAGGATTACCGGAGGATTTTTTTTTACCGAGCTTCACGTCTTGTCGACAGCGAGGTCATTAGAAACGGCTTACACACAATTTTAAACAGAACTATGATAGGAATCGTATGTCGCCTTTGTTAAGAAATCATACCAGCATTCGCCTGGAGTGATTTCGGGAAGCCATGGAAAACCGAGATCAGGATGACAGGAGCCGGGTATTGAACTTGGGTCCTCATGTATGAGAGTCAAACGAGTTACCGCTGCGCCACCTCGCTCGGCGGTCACCGACAGAGTGGAGGGCCTAGGAAGGGTAGACGTCGGCTGTAAGAGACGACGCCGCCCGCACGACGGAGAGCGAAAGTGGTCCGAGAAAACCCACCCGCAACGTGCGTCACGTTTCCGGCAAGCGGGAAATCCAAACTCGGATCAGATCGTGATCGAGCTCTTGATCACAACGGTGCAACGCCGGCACTTGTCGCGCTAAACCAGATGTCGCAAAATTAACGACTAATTTCTCTAAAAAAAATTCCGTCCTAAGAAATTTCATTTGCATAATCTGTCAACACTGTATAATATGATCAATCCGATAACATACTTCATATTTCGCAATAAGTAACTAATAAGATAACATTCCTCCAGCTGTTATAGAAACAAATTAACGGAACGAAAAATAGTAGATTTTAAATTACGAGAAAAAATTATTAATTAAATATTTCTCACAAGTTATTGGTACTTAAATCTCGGAATGTTTGCGTAATGTAACACTGATACAACCGATTAAGTGATAAACTTACAATAGGTCACGCCTAAGGAAAAGCAAGAAGCGGCGTGGACATCAAAGAATGTCAGCTTTAGCAATGTGATGTCGACTGAGAGGAAAATTTATGTAGTTCGACCCTGAGCGAAATCTAAACAGGAACAGGTTCGAGATGTCTAAAGTTCCTCCAAAACGTCCACAGATCATGCACTTCCTGGAAATTTCACTACACCCAGAATTCGGTGAGCATATTTATGTATCCGCACATGGCGATACACACAGTTTGTGATGAGCTCAGCTTTTTCTGTGCGGCTCATCCGGAAAACATTAAGCCTTATGATCGGCTGTTTTATTCACGGGTTGTCCGCATATACATTAAATGTGGACGTGTGACTCCAACTCAATCTATGATAAAAGAGGGAAAAAATTCCAACCTTGTACCGAATTCCACACTTTGAAACAGAAAAATAATGAAACCTCCAAATTATCACATACATATGTGTTGTTCATGAAACAGGTTGCCATGAATCAAAAATAATGGCTGGCAAAATACTTTGAAAAACTGAGGTTAATAACTCCTAGTAGCCAATTATATATATAATATATATATATATATATATATATATATATATATATATATATATATATATATATACACACACACAATGTGGGAGTATTATTGTACGTAATATACAACACACTATTATATTATAGAGTTTACAACAAAATATTCTACTGCGGTTAATTGTATACTCAAATACGATAACATATTTGCCCATTTAATGACAGCACGAAAAATACTTCCCACTTTTTTCTTCTGTTACGAAAATTATTTTGGCCACTTAATTCAAGTGCAAATGTGTGTGTGTCTATATATACAATATGTCCAGAAACGGTCGTATAATTAACACGCTACTCGAACCCGGGGCTAAATTGGAGACGGAAATGTTAATGGCAAAATATTGTACGATGACATTTTACATGTACACGATGTGGCAACATTACACTGTAGTTAGTCCCCTCTTGCGTTCCACAGACATCTTACTCATCTTACGACTACTGTTTTGACCTGCATACTAAGAGTGCAAGTTAAAAGCCCAAGCAGTCCAAATATTATTCCACATTTACTTTATGTAACACACATAAAATAATACCCGGGCGTGTAGTGCAAGAGGGGACTATCTCCATATAGTGTTGCCACATTGTGCACGCAAAATGTCGTCGTACATTATTTTGCCATTAACACTTTCGTCTCCAATTTAGCCCAGGATAAACGCGGCAGTTTTTGGACATCACACACACATACATATATATATATATATATATATATATATATATATATATATATATATATATATATATATATATATGTATATGCGTGTAGGTGTGTGTGCTTTCGTACACATAAGTAAATATACGTCCAAATAATACGTATATTATCTTCGCATCTACTTTCTGTCGTATAAAGTTTAAGGGACCTCCCTAATTGGGTTCGAAATACTTTGCAGCGAGTTACGAATATTTATGTTTTTTTACGAAAGTACGTAACTCGCATTACATTTTTATATCTACGAATGAACACACACGTCAGACAATGCCACCTTAAGTATAACAATTCACTACGCTAAATGCATATATGATTTTAAAACCTCTCAAAAATGGCCAAAAAAAATGCCTTTTCAGATTCTCGTATCTGGAAAAATACAAACCGTAATCGAAAAACGTAAAGATCAAACCATGCGTTGGACTTTAAGTCATACTTTCCCTAAATAAAATGACACGTTCACCGCTTGACGTTCCACTGGAAAAAATATAATACAAAAACACTGTACGCGCCGGTCAGCGGCATCCTTAGCGTTCCATAGATTTTGAGGCGCCTCCTTCCCCTCCTTCCATACATACAAACAGACGCGGTGTATACGTATACGCAGTACTGCAGTGCCAAAATTGTAATAGGGGATACTCAAGAGTCATTATATGACAATTTCTTCGTACCAGGTAACCCCAGCGGTCCTTGGAATAAAATCGCAGTAGGCAGTGTACTAGGCTGAATCAACCAGAGGGTATAACTGCGTACGCTCGCGTATACCCCCGACTACAGCACTGCGTATACGGATCTTAACTGCCACAACGCCAAAGTCGCCACTGCTCGTGCGTAGAGGATAGGCAACGCGTCGATCTTCAGCACCCACCAGCACAGAGTACGACTAAGTAGAATAATTTGAGCATACGCCATATAAGGGATTTTCAATTTCTCAAAATACCGTATATAATATAAGGTATTTGATTTCTCTCAGAACATAGGAAGACCGAAAATATCTCTTGCAAGGGTTCGATAACTGCTGGCAGGCTGCAGACAGGTATCAAGGGGTGCAAGACCAATGCTGACGGCCTTTCTCTATGTCGCTGAAGACCTCGATGTTCAGCGCTGACCAAAATCTCTCACTCACTGTCTCTATGTGTGACCAAACTGAACGGCGCCATATTGCCCACACACTTGGTTGTCGCAACCGAGGCGGGCGCTGTCGCGTGTGAACGGAACGCCGTCAGTCCACAAGACAATGCGGCGGAAGTTTCGACTCATCGGCGCAAGGGCGCAAAGATCAACGAGCGTAGTCGGTCTGTGCCCGGCATTCAGCTGCTGCAAAATAGCTCGCTTCTGCGCACTTGGTAAAAAATTTCATATGGCCGTGTGTCCCACGCGTAGAGCGATTGAAGGACTTCGGCCAATAGACGTTTAATTGAAAACTGTCCAACGTATCTTTAAAGATTAAATTGCTTTCGAAAATGGCGAATATGAGTGTTTAAATGGTTCTTCATAGGTATGAAAAACTCTATGCATAATCCGTAAAAAGGTATTTTTGTACGTCATTTACACTTATTAATCTTGAAGTTAGCGGCCTCACGGGGATGAATGAGTTTGCGGTGATTCGTCATTGCCTTCCGTAGGGATTATGACGTAGGAACAAACCCAACACCAAGTCTGGAACCCGAGGAGATATTTTTAACCTCCTAGGCCGGGAATCGAACCACGGACCCTTGACCCACGGGCTAGCTAACTTATTCTGAGCCAAGCATTCAGAAGAAAATTTATATGCGTTTACAATACACATTTACTTCAGTGACTTGCGTCTAGAGGCTTAGGGGTGAGATAAACGCCTAGCGACAGAAAAAAAAAAAAAAACAAGGCTCTGTACTGCTCTGCGCAGTCCTCCGTACCCCTCTTTGCCTCTTCCCCTGCGACAATTAGTTTAGGTTAGTTTGGATTAGTTTAGATTAGATTAGTTGAAAATATGAAAAACTGCTCTGTTCTGATTGAAAGGTCAGTTTTGTTAGGTTAGGAAACTACAATAAAAATTAATACTCGGCGGAGTAACTATACTCGCACCTGCGCAGAACAGTGCGGAGCGCTGTTCTTTCCTGTCGCTAGGCACCAGTGGAGTGAGGAGTGATACGCGTGTTGTGTCGTCCTTAGATCTTCCTTGTCTTCTACGTCTCGAACGAGCAAAATACAGTTAAAACACACTTAAGAAGTTTTCCACCTTCGGCTTCAAATTTTCGGGGTTTAAAGGATGGCTAAAGCTGGGCGATAAGAGCCAGAGTATCACGCTAAGAGAAGCATTATCGCCTCTTTTTACAGCGCGTTAAAACGGGGTGCAAGGTTTTCACTGTAGTCTTTTTGCTGGGAGATTTTAAGAGGCGACCCTAAATTTTATTTTTGGATAGTATGAAGTAAATGCAAAGGCACGCCTACCGTTTTGCACTTTACGGATTTAGTGGTATTTTCGGAGTTACAGCCGTCAAAAAAAATAATAATAATAAAAATAAAAAATTAGCCAGTTTGAGAGGCCAGAACATCATGTTTCTAACAAGAAAGCAGAATTTTTAAAATTATAGAAGCGTAGTTTCAAGTGTGTTCTTTTCGTGTATAAACATAATATTAAAAAAAATACTCGTGTCACGCAATAAAACCGTCAATGAGCCAGGAGAGGATTTCTCTTAAGCACAATCATTACCACATAATTTCAATTTTTAATAAGTTATTTTAGTTAATAAGATCTAAATTTCTCAGTCCCTTCAAGAACTTGTCACTAGGGTTTTACTGTACGTCCATCCGCGGACCATCTTAATCCCACAGTAACTATCCGTCCTTCAATATAGTTGGTTGACCTTCATGCCTTACGCTGGGTTAATAACATTAAGGAAGTGTAACATTCTAGCCAAACGTGAACACCCATAAGTGCATGTTTTCTGTGAACGGGACTCAGCGCAATTATACCTGCTTCACTGCAAATTCGGTAGTGATAATGACGGCTAGTACCCACACAGATATTCTGCACTCAGTGCGGTATCTCCACTCATGCGGCTTAGACAAAATAACGCGTATGTAATAAGTAGCCTGCTAAAGTTAAGTGTGTGTGTTACGTTATGCTGACAAGAGTTTCCGATCACTTGGTTGTGTCAAAACTCATGCAAGGAATTCCGTGTTTTAAGATGAAGGGAATTCAAATTAAGTCTACATTTTTATACATTCTTTAATTTTTATATACTTTATTTTATTTATATTTAATAGAATATTCTTCCCGTGCCTTTTCTTAATCATTTTGAACACTGTGCATTCTGATTCACATCGTTGTGGATTTGGGAGATGATCGGGAAGCCACTATGTGATTTATTGGACGCTTGAACAAACTTTACTGGGGTTACTGTTGAACGCCTTTTGCTAAAATTTTGCTCTATGTACGATGTTTCTTCCGCTGACATGCAACAGCGTAATACTGCTTTTGTAATTCATACTTTCACACGATTGTACCTTATCCTATTTCCTAAAACTTCGTTAGCAAATAAATAGTGACTCTACAAAAATTTATATATAAATTTTTACGACTAACTGGTCGGAACAAACAGAAATTCTTTGTAAATTTTCAAAACTATAGTTGAACAGCTACATCCGAGATATTTCCTGTATATTTAACAATAATTATTTGAAGTGTTATTGTGTTTTAATTTCTTTATTATTATTATTATTTTAGAAACTAGGTTCCAAAGAAATTCTTGTAAATTACAAGCAATATTTAACGATACATCTAGCGTGCCAAAGAAGTGAAAGGAGAATACGCCATTTTTTTACCTGCCCATATGCGGTTATGTTTATGTTATAGCATGCGAGTTAAACATGTAACAATTAACGACCATCTGTAGTCAACCTAAAATAGATTATGAAGAAACCCCGACCACCTCTTTAAAGTGGGGGGGTCCGGGGGCCCTCCCCCGGGGAAATGTGGATTTTAAGGTGCAAAATAGTGATATTTTAACAGTTTTAGTAACTAAAAATTGAGTATATGTTGCTGATGAAAATATTAAAATTTTAAAATGGTGATTCGGGAGTACTCCCTCGAGAAAATTCTGAAATCTAAGGTGCAAAATAATGCTTATTTTAGCAGTTTTTTTTTAATTGACTATGCTAATGGTAAATATGTTATTAATTTTTAAATATGAAATGTTTCTAGTTTTCCGCCCCTTTTCCGAAAAAACGTGGATTTTGAGGTGTAAAACAGTGTTAACTTAAAAATTTTCGTAACTACAGATAGAGTAAATACTACAGGTAAAATATTATAATAAAATTTTTTAGTATGAAATGTTTTCAATTTTTCAGAGCATTGAAGTGGGGGTTCGGGGGTTCTCCACCGAGAAAATTTTTGATTTCAGCGTGCTAAATAGGGCTTTTTTTAAACTGTTTTCGTAACTAAATTAAGAAATGTCTATAAGTGAAAACATTACACATTTTTATATGAATGTCTTAAATTTTTTGAGGTGCTAAGGGGGGGGGGGTCGGACCCCACTAATCCCCCCCTTGGCTACGCCCCTGATGGTATAGAATACATCGTGGTTGTCTTATAGTTGACGTTCGTTAAGAATATTCTCAGCATATAAAAATAAAATGTACCTTGGCTGGATACCGAAGATAACTAGTGCTTGGCATGAAATACCCAGATAACAATTCTTCACATGTTAGATTTTTAGCAAGTTTAATAATGAAATTTAAAATTTACAAAATTGTCTTACAACATAACTTAATTTATTTAAACTGATTTCCAAGCATTTACATCTGAAAATATAAAAAATAAAATAAAAAGCTGTAAGCTTGCTTGACGTATCTTAATGCACCCTTTTAGAGTAGGTTTTTAGAAACACTTCTAACGTTATTTTGTATATTTTCGTATTTAAAATATTTATTTTGGTTATTCGATCTATTAATTTTGTTCCTACGAGTACTGCGATTAAAAAGACGGCCAACCATCCTAGAGCTCTGGATTATAAGTGTAAGGCTACCAGGTGCTCAGAGGTTGGTACATTAGCGGAATGAATATTTTCGCAACTTCTTGTCATCCAGCTTCTCGACACACGTCCCTCCTTAAGCGTGGGTAGCTGATTACTCGCTGTCGCGAGTACCGCCGTCATCGAGAAGTTCCTGTGGCAAACTTCCTGCTCCATCATCAGGCCTCTGACACACCTAGGGTTATAGTATTTGTCACGACAAATCCAATGAGACTAAACACAATGAGGCTGTCTTGTTTAGTTGAGGACTTCCTACAGCTCCATTCCAACTCCATAATCAGACACTGGACACCACCTATGGCTACAGTACTTGTCAAGACAAATCCAACGAGTCCAAACATGATGGGGCTATCATGTTTAGTTGAGGAGTCCCTATGGCCTCTTTCTGGCTTTATCAGCAGACCCTGGACACCACAGGGCTATAGTACTTGTCAAGACAAATCCAACTAGTCCAAACATTATGGGACTATCTTGTTTAGTTGAGGAGTCCCTATGGCCTCTTTCTGGCTTTATCAGCAGACCCTGGACACC
>PNEQ01065601.1:0-82370 GCA_003012365.1 Medauroidea extradentata | reverse complement strand
CTATATGAAAAACTATGGGATCGATATATATCGAATGTGAGTCGAAAACTCATATTACCCCATTTTTAACCAGTTTAGGGCCGAATTCGGAAAATATATTTTAAATGGTACTTGGGATACTTACAAAAGCACCAATTTAAAGCAAAGAGTACTTCGATATCTCGATTGATTCGATAGATATGGAAGGATAATCGAAAACCCATTTCACGTATTTTCACCCCTTTAAATAAAGAATTTCGAAACGATTTTGAGTCCTGCCATAGACATTTGTAAAAGTAACCAATTAAAGTTAAAATCACGACGATAGCCAATTGTGTTTCAAGGATAAAGACGATTCATTAAAAACACATTTTCCCCTTTTTTACTGTCTGGGGGTCGAATTTCAAAAAAAACCTAAAACTACTTTTTGGGTATTTACGTAAGCAATATTTTGAAGTGAATATCAACTCTCTATCCCGAAGGGTTCGATAGATATCAATAGTTGATTGGAAACACATTTAAGGTCTTTTCAGCCCCTTAAAAGTTGAACTTCGAAAAATCCTTAAATCGGCTAATAATCATTTTTACGAGTGTCCTATTAAAGTAAAATTCACGATGATAGGCCGTCGGGTTCGAGCTCTATCGACGTTTCTTCGGAAACACATTTCACCCCTTTTCACCCCCTTACTGGTCGAATTTCGAAAAATCCCTTCTAAGTGCTCGCCTACGACCTGAAGGGAACCCCCACAAAAAATTTCACGATTCTAGGTCCAGTGGTTTGGGCTGCAGTTTGATACGTCAGTCAGTCAGTCTCAGTCAGTGAGTCAGTTAATCAGTCACCTTTCATTTATATATATATATATATATATATATATATATATATATATATATATATATATATATATATATAGACACAGAGGCGAAAAGGCCAGTGTTGTTGAACAAGTGAAAGTTTTACTTACAACCCTCGGCCGATATCGATCGTTGTAATCCATGAAGCAGCATGCAAATTATATTTTGACAGTTTATGATTGCTACACGTTTGAAAAGCCATTTGAATGGAATACAAACGCCTGGATATATTTTTCTCCTTTTCCGTCAGGAGGCTTAGGTTTCAAATTTCCACGTTTGGCACGTTGGAACAGCGGTGACCCTAAATTTTATTTCTGGACAGTACAAAGTTAAGGCCAACGCATTCATCTCGCTTTCCACTTAATGAACTCAGGTGATATTTTCTGAGCTACAGTTGTCTTTAAATTTTGGGATTTTGAGAGGCCCGAATGACATGTTACAACAACGTACTAAATTTGTAAAAACACAGAAACATTGTTCCATGGGTTATCTTTTCGTAGATAAATGTAATTTTAACAAGTTAAGAGTGCGTGGTAGATAAATAAACGCTGAAAACGTCAGTTGATTTCTACGCTTTTTTCGCAGCGAATATGGATAAAATACTCAGTGACAATCTTAGATAATAGTATTTGGCAACTTTGAGAGTAAGCATTTATCCAGAATTACTAATTCGTTACACGTGATCTCTTGCGCCGCAGTTAAATGCACGAGGTTCCGGCGTCGGAGATTGTGCCTCAGAAGTTCGTAACACTGGAAACAATTTTGTTTCAAACGTTGGCTAAAACTATTGTCTAGCATTGCTTTTGTTTAATTTTCGCAAATTTACTTCAAGAAACCTGCAGTTATAGAAAGGGACTTGAAAATTTCACGAATTCAATTACCTGCAGGCTAGAATCCACTGTACTAAGCATACTCAAGCCCCGACTATATGTCGACTAGCTGCTACTCAGTGGAACAACAGACAACGACCAAATAGACGGGGCTTGAGTATGCATAGTACAGTGGATTCTAGCCTGCAGGTAATTGAATTCGCGAATTTTTCCAGTCCCTAGTTGTAGATTAGTGTTGTTAGCGTTGACTTAAGTACCACGCACTCTTAAGAGTGAGTCCTAGAAAATATTATTTAAGAATTTCATAATGAATCTTTGACAACTTTTTCATACGGTATTGCGCATTTTATCTGCAAAATTTTAAGTATTTCCGCCCGTAATTTACTCGAATAATTAACATTTTGTTTCACAATTACATTGATCTTACTGTCAATTTTTGAGGCCTTTCTTGTAAATATTGAAACTTGACAGTTGCACTACATATGGAAATAACCTTCTCCTGTGCTTTAGCAAAGTTCCATCGCGGCACATGTCATAGTTACTTAATAATTAATTAAAATGTGGATTTACGGAAAACACTGAATCTGTTTGTGATGCAGTGTTCCCGAAAAATGACAACTACGACGTTCCCGTTAGACTATCCATGCGTCAGGTCAATTAATTTTTTACCTTATCTGGAAAGTAACTATGATCCCAGAACAGTTATTTATGGTTATATGTGTAGGCCTACACACGCAAGCATTGATTTTACAGCAAACAAATGCTAAAAAATCCTCTTAAGACACGGGTCGAATTTACGCATCGTTTTTAATATAATTATTTTCCTAAGCAAAAGTACGTATTGTAAAAATGTTGCTTCAATTTTTTTTTTTTTTTTTTTTTTTTGCTATGTAGCTAAATTTTTTCCAGACAAAGTATTTTATAATGTTTGCTTATTCTTTGACTGAAACAACTGTTTTTAATGTCGATAATTAGCAGAAAATAATGTATAACTTCACCTTGAAAAAATTTCGCTAAATAGTTAAAACGATTTTACTGTATCTTCTCGTTTTAAGAATTAAAAATAATATTGCAAATCCAGCCTATTTGGCATCCATGACGTTAATTACCGCGGTGTGTTTAATATCTAATACCTTTAAACTCAAGAAAATACAAGCAACCTGCAGTCTAACACATTCATTATACGTTTATACAGACCCAAATTCTGGGAGCTGATTCCTCATGAAAAAATAAAGCATACATTATGTGGGACACTTTTAAGACAAGCGAATATTAATGGATGTATGAGCGTTTTAAAATGTAATATAAAATTGTATTTGTTCAAACTACGAAAAAAAAAAATGGACTTAAATAACATTTTGTGAATGATATTAAGGCGGTCGCCTGGTTGTTGCTCGAACTGCGTACAGCGTGTTCGGAGTTAGGTTTTTTCTCAGAGACCAGTAAACGTGCATCCACGATACTTATCTACGGAAAGAAAACACACTTCAGACTACTTGTGAATGTAACTTTCAAGACATCACGCACCATGGAAGCTTTATATAAAACCCTTAAACTTGGCTAAAATCGGCTTTTTCACACTGTTGTTTCTCAAGGTACATGTAACGGATTTGTTAGAAATTATTTTAAGTTCTCAAAGTGTTAAAAATTTCACTCAGCGTGTAGAGTTAAGTCATAAATCTGTGACTAATATGGTAGGGTCACTTACGAGATTCCACAACATAAATATTCTTCAAACAGTATTTTACATAACATTGATCAAAGATAAGTTTATAGGTTTCCCACCATAGAATTCAAATTCTTACAAAACAAAATACAATGCACTTATTATCAAACTAAGTTGGATAGTACCACAACAAATTATGTCTCAAACGAGAAAGTTAACACGGCCAGAAGGCAAATTACAAGATTTAACGACCCAATGTCCCACACTTATGTCATAACGGTATTATTATTTACTAACATTACAGGATAACACGACCTGAACTGCAGGGCCTTACAAGCTTGAAGTTTTGTTTGGATGGAGAACCAACGTTAGAAGAAATTACTTTTCGTTGGATCAATATTAAATATTATTCTTTCCATTTTTTCCTTTATTTTAATTAAAGTTTTTAGAGAATGTTGTTACAAAAATAATTTCTAAAACTCGTATTCGCCAATATTTTATTTCTTATTTAAAATGTTTGTTATAACAAATTTTTTTCCATTTTTAATTTGATGAACTTTATAGTTGGCATAACTTGCAATGTTTTTCCATGTATAATTTTGACAAGCAGAACTTCTTTTAAAAGAGCTTTTGTAAAGTTGGTAAGTTGAAAATTTTTTAAACATTCAATCTCAATTTTAACTCTATGAATGCCAGCTAAGAAATTATGTAGAACATTTAGAGACCGAAAATTGTTCCTAATAAATTTAAGGACAAAACTAACTTCAAACACGTATACATATCATGCCATTTTGCTGCTGTATCTCTGTTTAACAGACGAGTCTCGAAGCATCCCAGAGGGCCCGCGGTGGCCGAGAGGTCAGACCATTCGCCTCCCACCAAGGCGATCCTTGTTCGATTCCCGGCTGGGTGGGAATCGTGCCGGACGATGCCGCTGGTCGGCGGGTTTTCACTGGGATCTTCCGTTTCCCCCGCCCTTTCATTCCGGTACTGCTCCATACTCACCTCATACCACCCCTCACCAGCGCTGAAGACCACGATGTTGAGCGCTGAACACAAATCTCTCACTTATTCACTCGCAGCAGCCCAGAACCAATATTAAATATACAGTTATTTGTACGTGGTGTCTGCTCACTGGGCCTGTAGACAATGAAGACACAGCAGTGACATGTGTGTACATACAATTGGAATATAGGTTGCAGGTCGCTGAACTCACGACATTTTCCTATTCCTAAACACTTTCGTCCTGCAATATCCGCCGCAACTTTCACTCTTCCTGAAGCTGAAATAATTCTTGTGAATATACAATTTTTTTTTCTGTGAGACATGATATAGCAGTTTCAAAAAGGCAGTTCATTTATGGCCTGCCCGGAAGTACGGTTCCGTCTTAGCGATATGTATGGCCGACGTGCTTATAATTTACCTGATTGTTGGTGTCGTGCTGTAAATTCTTGTAGGAGGAAACGCGACCAGCCAGATTTAAATACTGCGCAGATGGGAAAATTTTCAGCGCCAAATGTGATACTAATTATAGCTTCATCACCTTACAATATCGACATTCAATTCAGTCCCAGAAATTATTTAGAATTTCAAACTGAGCAACTAACCCAAAATATGGTCAAATATGTTACAATACAGAATGTTCAGTACCGTTAGTTTGACTAGAAGAAATATCCGTCGCTAGTTGCTCTGTTATCAGTAAGGGGACTAAATCAGTCGTCGTATCCTGTTTATAAAAAAAGAGTAAAGAACGGTGAGAGAGTTTGCGTGATGGTGAAAGTGTATTTATTTATTTGTTTCGAATATAATTTGAAAATAAACTTAAACCCTTTTCTCTTAAATTAAAGTGTTTTGAATCAAGCGATTATTTCCCTTTACATGTTGTAGCTATTATTAGTTCTACAACAGCTCGCATTTGATAGGTCCCTACTGACTTTAGCGTAAATAGCGGTGAGAATTTTCTCTTGCCAAGCTCGACCATAAAAATATATTATCTTCAGGGCACATTACCTTACTTAAGTTAACCTTAACTAAACTGTCACAGGAGGGGGTATAAAGTAAACTTTCCTGGGAGATTAGGGAAAGATTGATGTGTCACAGGAGAGGTGGTAAATTATGTCAAATACAAACGGTCATGTACTATGTTGCAGTGAATGTTTACCACTATTTGGACAATAACTCTAAACAATATATATTACAAAGTAATAATGCAAGGCAGCGGTGCAGTTAGTTTGCGGAGCAACCGGACATCTGAGATTAAACATATCAACTGATATAACATCAAACTTTTACAACACTTAAAAATAGATGCCCTCAGAATGTACCTTTCTCATGAATTTTACTGAGAACATTAACGCAATCTGCGTTAAAAAACTAGATGATAGGAGGTGAAAAGTGTTAAATTTTGAGTTGATTTGAGGAAAATACGAGCATTTAAAAATCGTGCATTCAAAACGCCCGCGAAAACCTCACATCACAAGATGGCTGCCGCTGCGACGTCATCAGCCGGTAAACAAGAAGTTAGTAGATATAGGCCGGCAGCAGCAGATGCGGAGTGCGGTTGTTAAAGAGAGCGTGCAGCAGAATGCCTGACTACAAGTGGTGTTTTGTGCCTAGATGCACAAATACCAGCATTCATTCTGTCTCAAAACTGTTTTTACTGTCCCGAAAAGTCCAAACAAACACGACCGAAATGGTTCAAAGCTGCGCGCCGAGATGTGATTGTTTCTATGACCGTACTTTACCCTGTTGCAAAGATCATTTTGACTTAAGTACAAAACGAATTTATAGCTATTTAGGTTGTGATATGTACAGTTTATTTATTTAATGGTGTTGGAGATCCATTTACAGCTGAGTTAAGCATGTAACTTAACGAACACAGTAATGAAACACCAATGCCACGTGTCTGTATTTAAAGCTGTCATGAATGTAAATATATAAACATTGCAAATGCCAAATGCTATTATAATCATATTAAATAATATTTTCTATGTTGACACGACCCTGCATTTAATAAATCAAATATTCGATAGTCGATAATGTTTTTAAAGTGTATTTAACGAAAGGCTTTTCTGTTCGACGATTTAGGAAAAAGAGTTTGGCCTACAACACAGTTTTTCTAACTAGTATGATTTTAATGTTTATTGTAATTTTATTATCATTGAGGATTTTTTTATGATTGAGAGTAATGGCAAAGAGAGGAGCCCTAAAGTGGGAAAACTTGTTTTAAGACATGTCTTGCACGCCCGTGGCTTAACCTGTAATCTCAAGTACGTAGACCAACTATAAAAATAACTTTTAAGAATTAAGAAACATTGTCTGGTGTGTCATGCTAAAGCCTACACATGTTATGTACAAACACTGAAACCATTTCTTTAGTCTACTAAGTAATGAAGTTACTGGACTTATTCAGCCCTTGAGCGTATGTCATATGCCCTAGTACTCAGTTGGAAATGATTTTATGTATTTATTAATTTTAAAAAGTGCACACAGTTTTTGGCGATTTGTTATATTTCAAAAACAGCGTACAGTGCAAATAACTTACTATCACAAGGTGATTTGTAGGCCTAGGCCTACATATTTTAGCCTTGCATGGGAATATGCTTATAAGTAAGTTAATATTTATTTTAACAAATTCAAGGATTTTAACGAAACCGTATGCCCGTTTATTTAATTAATAGTTGTTTTATGTTAGAAACACACATTTGTGGGAGTCACTTTAAGCTTTACATTTTACGCTTCTGTCCTTCCATATTATTAATGCAAGACATGTAGGCCTACTTTGTGGTTTGTGTTACCACTTGTGAGTAAATAATAAATAACATTCCAAAGTCAACTTACGAACATATTTAAATAGAGACGTTTTTAGATTATACACTCTCGTGGTTTCGTGCTTAATTTTTTTTTTACTTCTTGCTGAAGTAACTGCGAGACGAATTCGAGGTGTTACCATGCAGAACTAACCTAAGACAATTCGGGGAAAATAATTTTTAAAATGAAAATAACTAGTGTAGTTTATTTGTATTACGTTTTATTGACTGGGTATTGCAGTGTTTATGTACTGGTCGTACGTCCGTTGGGGTACATATACATATTTATTAGCCTAAAGTAAATTTTGGTTTCCTTGATAAAGATAGGCCTAAACTTTTTGTTAATTTCTCGGAATTTTTTGGAAGGTTACAATTCAATGGAACTAGTGCTATCAATCAATAAATGATATAGTTCCAGTTTTTTTTATATAGGCCTACTGTTAACCATACTCCCATATGCATATAGACCTACTTCGTTTTTCTGTAGCTTATACATGCCAATATTAATTGCCGGGTATTACAATTGTTTTAGGGAATTGGTTAATATGTCAACAATTTATTACGACACGAATTAATAATTTCTAAGTGTAGAATAATGAAGCAAGATTCTCGCTGTATGGAAACTTGCATTGTGACGGCCTGTCGGGAGAAGGTTCATACTAGGCCTACTCATTTTTAGAAAGTGTTTCTATTGATTTGTTGGGTTTATTACAGAAGACAATAACAACCAACCTTGGCCTACTGGAAATACTGCCTTGTATAACAATTGTGTGTGTTTATCATAAGAAATATGCAGCCAAATTATCTTCTCTTGTGAACAGTGACACAATTGATTTAGCTTCATCGTTGTTTGTTATTCAATACGATCTATGACATACATATTTTTAAAACGTCTGCAGTTGCTGTATACTGAAAAACGGCAATTTTGCGTCCCATAGCGTACTGAAAGTTTTAATTAATGAATAGAAACTCATCAACCCATACTAATTCCCTTGGCGCCTCTCATTTCGGGTACAGTGTAGCATTCGTTATAACTGCATATTATAAGTACGTCTACCTTCGGTAAATCATCGCACTTGTATTTAACTTACCCGTCAGACAATGCCGTCATACGTTATGGCATGTACGAAGTACGATATAATTTTAGCCTTTAACCGCCGTTCTGTGTTTTCTCCTATGATGGCATGCGAGTATTTACGTTTCCATACCGTCTGATGACGTGGACCAATCAAAGTCGTTCACGGCCGCGTCAGCTGTTATTTTCATGATTTTATTTTACGTCGCATTTATAAACGAAACTGTTTAGAGGAAAAATGATTTTTGCTGTGTTCATATTTCATCTTTATAGTATAATTAATATGACAAATATTTTAAAAAATTGCAAATTTCATGCAACTCCCCCATTGTCAAATTGTACTCAAGTTAAGCGAATGCGAATAAACATTTAGTACAAACTTTCCTTTAGGCCGTTATTACAACGGGCGAGTTCTCTAGTGTGAAACATGACGAGTGTCGTTTTGTTTCCAGCGGAATAGAAGCTTTTAAAATAAGGGGATTACGTGTATTATCATAATATCAAACCTTCCTCTGTTTCGGTCAGTTTAAGCCACTGGTTGTGCATGTGTGTCCTCGCTGTCAACAATAACTTACGGCCTACTACCCATTATAAGTAAGTACATTAAGTTTTACTGACATTTCACAGTATGTATTATGTTCTTCGCAATGAAGACAACTGATACTGTTTCGATAGTTTCATTGCGAAGGTAGTATGCGAAATTTTGAATGTTAATGTTGCCATATAACACAGAACAAACAATATCAGTCGTAATAAATATTTGGTACTCTCGTTAATTTTTATTTTAAAAAATATATAACTTTCCTCGATTTTAATGGTTTAACGGTTATCAGTGTTAATGTACATTGACATATTTATAACTGGTTGCCAAATTTTGGTTCAGTATGTAAGGTAAAATTTATCCTAGGTAGATGGATACAGTTGCGTTTCGTTGCGTGCTGTGAAATTGTGTGATTAACACTTTATCTGCGTTCAGGTTATATGGTCAAAATATTTCTATACTATCGTCTTGCTACATTCGTGAATGCGTGCTATATTTTACACGGCCCGTCTGTATGCAGACTGAGAATCACTTGCTCAGGCAAGTGGTTACATAGCGTCGTCGACAACCCCCCCCCCCCCCCAGTAGCGAACGTAAGAAAATGCTCATGTCTAATACATATTTGTTATCCTGCAGTAACCACACTCACAGCTGGTAACTATATATTAGGAGGCTTCTGAAAGCAACATCATGTATTAGTCTGATGTACAGACTATGTAAATGGCTTAATTTACAATATCAAATTAGCTGCATATTTAAAATGGTAATACATGGAAACTGTCAACTCTAGAGCATTTCGCGTACGAATTATGAATGAAATTTTTGCCAGAACTCAAATAAACTACATGTTCTCACGGCATGTTCAGAATAATTTACACATATTTTAAAATAATTAATAATATTTTAAAAATCGTAACATCCATACGAAGGGTAAAGGATGAACGTGTAGAACTACAAAATAAAATAACAAAAAAATATATATTTTTGAAAGTAAGTCAGAGGAACAGCTTATTAAAAGTGTAGCTGGACACTAAAATATATTTAAGGAATAATATTCAAACTGTAATAATGAGGTAGTTTTTCCCGAACCTACTAAATATGTTTAAATATAGGAATTACGTGTGTGTAGGGCGAGTATTCCTGCAGAGTTGTACAGCAGCTGGCTAATAATTAACAACTGTTGGTACACCTGACGAATTTTTTGGACCAGTGAAATAAGACCACGCCGATTGACAAGTGCAGCATCTGTTGAGAGCACGTGGTGTGCTGCAAGAGGCGATTGCGCCAAATAATTCGAATGACTAAAGTGATGACTTATTGCCTTTAAAATGTTAATATGTGGCTACACCGTACATAGAGACAGTCAAGTTGTAAGAAACACACATGTTTCATTTTCAAAAATCACTAGTGAATCAAATACTAGTAAATTTGGTTCATATTACCTGCATACATTAATCTTCAACAACACACACTCGTGTATCCTGATGAGTAACAGATTATAACTTAGGTCGATAATTTTCTTAAAAGTTCGTATGTTTATTTGTTCAGTTCCATAGTTGTGTAGTATATATGTATTGAATAATTATTTTAAAAGATAAATTATTTTGTATTTTACTTATTCAAGAAATACTCTAATATGGAGACTTTTGCAAGTAAGCGTATATTAAAAAACAAAGCTGTGCCTTGCGTAGCTACAAAAGAATGATGGCTTTTCTGTTCATAAAATTTAAAAGATAATTTTTCAAGATTGCTATACCTATAAAGTTTCTGTAAAAGAAACTCATTTATTATAAATGCATGTGTTACATATAAAAAGTATCATGTACAGAATATAATAAAAACATCATATATACAATCATAGTTTACAAAATTTGAATTGCCGTAAGCATATAGTGAAGTTAATCACAAGAGAAACGTCGAGGAATTTACTTTAAAAAAAAGACTTGGAATATGGCGTTTTCCTCAAAAGCATATTTTAAGGGCGATCAGTGCAGAAAACGCAGGCAGATTATTAACAGCTTATCCACAATGCGTGTTATGTAATTTGCTACAATGTATCTTATCGTATAGGAAAAAAAATAGTTTCCAGAAACCTCCAAGTGGAATATTGACGTAATTAAATAGTATGAAATATAGTTATATACTCGGGTACACGTCGTTTGCCCTAAAGATGTTTGCCCTTAAGTGTAGGGCAAACGACTTCAGGGCAAGCGACGCGCTCCCATTTACTCAATGTAGTTTAAAACTTGTTTCAGTACCATAGGCTTGGTTGGACATAATTTTGTCATTGCATCTAAAAAGGAAGTTACATTCAATTGCAGCCATTGATGAGCGAAGGCCGATATCTCGAAAATGTTATTCATAACAAATTTCACTGTTTTGTATTTGTATTGAGTAAAGCTGAACTTGGAAACATTAAT
The DNA here is from genome assembly GCA_003012365.1 of Medauroidea extradentata. Taxonomy (NCBI): domain Eukaryota; kingdom Metazoa; phylum Arthropoda; class Insecta; order Phasmatodea; family Phasmatidae; genus Medauroidea; species Medauroidea extradentata. The sequence goes on along the minus strand of PNEQ01065601.1, from coordinate 71,198 downwards.
TCTGATATGAAGACAGATTTCATTTAAAATGTATTGCTGATCACATAACGATATTAATAGCAAAATGCTGATACACAAACAATACAGCTACGGTGAAATGAATGTTACGCCATGTTGTTCCAATGTCTTACGGGCACATCTGTAGCGCTGGTTCATTGTTACTGGCGAATAGGAATAAAGTTACTGCGTCAAAATACGTCTGCGACTGCGGGGGATATGTACTCGCCATTATGGAATAATGGAACTTCAGCATTTAACTTGGGCTTCAAATATTCTGTAGTGTTAAATACTTCAAGGCAGAGGGAATAGTTACTTACATACGCTTATACTATACCTGTGACGATCCGCAATAAAAATGACATTCTTCCTCCTGAAGGTTACTAGTACGAAACTAATTAAGGTAGTGAAGTGTGACAGTTTGGTAACGCTTGACAAGGTAATATATGTGCGATGTCAGGCGGGAAGTTTTAATACAACTTGCAGCGAAAATTTAAGAAAGTGCATTAGTTTACATTATTAGTAATTGGAACTGAATGAAGCAAAATCCTTTTTCGCCAAAACTCAAATGATTTAACCATAGGCCTAGCCATTTTATACGCTTTTTAAACATTGCAAAATACTAAATAATTTGTAAGAATACTAATAAATAGGCTAACAATAGTAATACGACTGTTCAATTATGTTTAAATTTCTAGTGTAATGAGCACCTAAAATATTTAAGCAAATTGGTTGTATTTTTCTAGTAATAAATGATAATTTTCTAGCATTTTCGTGATATTTATATAACACAAACGATAAAGATTCTCACATATGAAATGTTACTGACAATGTAACTGAATAGCGTGAAATACATAAATTTCGCTGAAAAATCTTACTGACGTCTACAGGAGGTTTAAAGTCAGTAATAAAGAGCAGCAACCCTGTGAAACAGTTGTTGCTATATATTTGTGCAAATGTTTTGTCAGTGACACAATCGTTAAGAGTTTAATCTCGTGCGCTGGAATCTAAGTTATATACAGTACGGCTCCTTTAACATATAGAGTTCAAAAGATTCACGCCAAACTAGCTACATGTCTGCTCATAAAGTTGGTAACAACAGACAGATATTCCGACCACCCATTGTTTTTTTTTTTTTTGGCAATACGTCCACTGCACCTATCCGGTGGGTTTAATCAGCCAGCGGGCTTAATGCTGCTATAGCAAGAGAGAGATAACGATCACTACAATCGCAGTGTATCAGGCTAACATGAAGTTGTGACCGCTTTACAATAACAACTTACGCAAGAGTTACTGGTTTTACCTACAGTTTCAATAAAACTTCAATAAACGCTTAAGTATTAACTAACGCGCTAAGCTTCCTTGGACCTATTATAAGGTATTTTGTCTCATTTTTCATTCATTCACTCAAAAGATATGGAAAAAATTTCTGGGTTAATGATTAAATTTTTTTTTTTCAATATTAAATTTTCTAATTTCTTTACGTCCGGGTTATTTGTTACTGTGAATAGATAGAAGAACAATATCAGTGTCGCTATTATTATTTATACACTTTTCATCATAATTCTGGTACCAGATAAAATTTTTAAAGTTTCAGTTTGTCATAGTATAATGTTGAAGGACAGAATTGCTGACTTCATAACTAAGAGGAATATGAATTTAGCGTGTTGATAATGTTGAGCGTTAATAGCGCGTAGTAAATAAATTAACGCTGAAATCATCAATTAATTTATGCGCTTTTTTTGAAAGCCAATATGGATAAAATATTCAATGACAATCCTAGATAATGATACTTGCCAACTTTATGAGTAAAAATTTATCCAGAATTACTAATTCGTTACGCGTGATCTCTTGCGCCGCAGTTAAATGCTCCAGGTTCCGGCGTCAGAGATTGTGCCTCAGAAGTTCGTAACACTAGAAACAATTGGCTTCAAGAAACCTACAGTTGTAAATGAATGCTTTTAGCGTTTAATTATGTAGCAGGTCCTCTTAAGGATGTTTCTTCACTGTCACTAGTGTGTTTGGAAGACGGCTGTCGTGACGTGTATTTGACTATTGCAGGCGAGTAGTAAGTAAGAGAATAATTTATAACACTTTCATGTTCTTTGCGCTTCTATTGTCTATTGATAGGGACTCGTAATCTGTGGAAAATATATCTGTGCCAGTTTGTTTCACTACCTTATGTGCATATCTGCACCTCTACTTCGTGGTCAGTGATTGGCTGTTTCAAACTGTTACGTGTTGCCATTGGCCCTTACTCCTCTTGTAATGCTAGGCTATAGCTCTTTTGAAACTTCGACGTTATAAACATAAATTAGTCTTAAAGGAGTCATTTACATTAAACACCAATATTTTTTCTCTCGCACTCGCCTGGCGTCGGAAAAAAACCCGGCTTTCGGAAGCGTGGCCTTACGTTCTTTGGTACCGTCAACTTATTGTCAGTCCAACCTCGGGTTATCACGTGGTCGTCCCGCGTCTGCCAAGACGAAGTAACTTAATACAAAAAAAATTGTCCTTTGCTAAACTTAAACTCCCGCGTCTGCTCACACAGGGCTACCAAGTCGAAGTAACTTAACACAAAAACCATGTCCTCAGCTGAGCGTAAGTACTCCCGCGTCGTCCCGCGTCTGCCCACAACGGGCTCTCAAGCCAGAGTAAATCTTAAAAAGCACGTACATGCTGGCGACTCGCACCTCCGCGCCCTAAACTCGCCAGCCAATAGGTGTGCTATCATTCTCGCACTGGCCACGCCCCCTAGCATCATCTTTCCGGCCCCCGACTGCACCGACATTTATGTTTTTCTTCTGATTTACTTAATATTACATAATTATCTACAACGCCCAGTTAACATATACTTCTCACAAAATTCAAATTAAAACCCTTTCCATTAATAAATATTTTACATTGTGTTGTCAGCTCGGCTCCTGATTGGCCGTTTCTTTCCCCTTGCTGTTGCCCTGCATGTTTTGTGTCTTTAAAGGCAAGGGGACAAAGGGTGGGTTTGAACAGAGAGTCAGTTACGCCATGTGGGGTCCAGGGCTAGCCTCCTTCTCACACCAGGCAATAAGTTCTGCTAGGACATCTTCCACAGTCCAGAGAGTCAGTCTTGTCCCCCCATCCTTATGTCACGAGCTGAAGGGTGGCTCACGACAACCCTTCCTGGCGTCACCAAGACGTCGCTTCTCTCAACCAGAGAGAGCCTCTGTCCTTCAGAAACACATGGTTTATTTACTATTTACCCCAAAATACGTAAGTCAATTTTCTATCAATATATTAACAATTTATACGGGTGAATTCTTAAATGTCCGTGACAGTGTCATAGCGCTTTTTTTTTTTTTTGCAAATCACTGACGTATGTAATCGCAATGTGATTACTGCAGTCAAATGACGAACGTCTCTTCACAACGACCCGCTGTCAATAACAATGAAGCGGAACTGCAGATTGTCACGTAAAGTTTTGAAATAATTTGATGCAAAAATCGCTTCGCGTAAATCAGGGGTCCTTTATCTATTGAGGCTCGTGTGCGTATAGGAATGAGAAATCTACGCTGCTGTCAGATGAATCCGTGAATTTCACGCGCCTTCAGTCATATGAAATCGTATGCTGTTTCTTCTACAGATACTGAAACCGTCTGTAGTAATTCATGAATAGTCTACGTCGGACGTTTACGCAAGATAAACTTACTCAGGGAATCCATTAATACTTAATTAAAATTAACAACTGAGTTCTGCTCTGTGCTTAAACGTAGCCCTTGTTTTAGTACTGTGTATAATATATTTCGGTTGAAAAATCGAATAAATTTGTGTCGGCTGCTGTCCTTTCATCTTATCATTTAACTATGCAAAAATTACAGGATATATTTTTCCAGCTAAAATGGTATGAAAGTTCACTAATAGAACAGCATTTTATAGAAACAAAGATTTATGAATTTTTCACCGGGGAGCAACTTCGCGTCTTCGTAATGAAGAACCCACAATTATCAGACGGCAGTGTATAGAATCTCGGTATGGATACGAGAGTTATGGTGCACTTGGCAGCTGCTGTGGTCGTATTTACAAACGAGGCTGTGACTTTGAGCTGGGCTGTGTGACGACAGTTGAAGGAACGAGGTCAATATCATGTGGCTATTAGTGTTGTGTTGACCCCGTGTGCTTGTGTGGACCGAGCCAAGTGACAACAAGGCTGCTGGTCTTCTTAAGGGTGTTCAAGTGCGGTAAAAATTATAATTTTATAATTATATGAAATAGTGTTACTTTTATAGGCGATACATGTGACTACATTTTCCTCTTACGAAACCACTTTAGCTCGCTTAGTTTTCTCATAACAGTCTGTTCAAAGTCAAAATTTGTATGTTACACTGCCATGAAAATAATAAAAAAACCAATTGATTTACTGAAATTAAATAATGCACTGTTAATTAACGTTCCGTGAGCTACGCAACAAAGCCCACTCGTAATATTTGGAATTTCGAAAAACCCGCAAAAGTACTGAAAAAGTGGAAAAGTCAGCAATTTTTAAAGTAAAAAAAAATTGTTAACTGGAAGTTTTTTTATACTTTGTCAGATAGCCCACGACATGTCATTTTGCTGTGAATTATTTCGTTTTAGAAAGTCGAGTGGGTTTCACTATTTGCATGGCAGCGTAACATGCAAATTTTCACTTTGTCGCGCCGTTATGAGAAAACTATGACAGCTAAAATTGTTTCGTAGGAGTAAACTATACTCACAAGTTTTGTTTACAAAACTATAGGTGATTCGGAATAAAGTGAACACTCAAAAAAGCCGTGATTAATTTCTATTTTCTGTTAGTTTATATATTTCCGCCGAATATAAACATAAATATTGCCACGTGGTTTTATTTACATAGGGACGTGCAATGTTTACAACTACATTAAACTGCTCCGATAAATTTTATCTACAATATCTATTCACTAAATGCACGGGGGCTGAATATAAGATATAATAAAAAGTAATCTTAGTTATAAATACCTGCGAGTTAACGTCTTTGGTTTATGTCCATCGACTAATTGATACAACACGCACTATCGCTGTTACGAATCTCGTAAATGCGGGCATATTTTATTTGAATTTGTAACGTAAAACCGCCACTAAAAACACACATGACGTACACGATTTTATATTCAAATTTCGTTATTCAGTTCTACTGCCACGAACAAAGACGCACTTCAGAAACAATAAATAACGTTAATATGTGAAATATAAAGTATGTTGTTTCTAGGCTGGCAAACGTAAAAATATAATTTACGAAATACCGATGGTTTCACAACATTTGGTGATGATATTCATAGTAATTTCCAATACTTTTGAATGTGTATCTACGCACAACGGACAAACAACTGACAAACAAATGACGCAACTTGGCGGAGCGGCGAAAAAAAACGGCGAGAACCTAACTCTGATGCCACCTGTCGGTGGAATTTTCAACTGTTTGAAGCGCGGAGCTAGCTGTAACCGAGCAAGATGACCTGAGGTCGGCGACAGCGTCACATTCTGCTGACGCCAATTGAGTCTAATTGTTCTGTAAGTAGGAATGTCAATAAGGTCATAAATTATTATTTTGAAGTATATTAAATACAGAGAGGTCGATTTCATCTAATGTTCTTTCGCTAATGTTGTTTTCAAATATGAAAATACACGGAACTACATGCGATGAATCGCTGCCAACCGTACAAGAAGTAAAGTTACTCTTGTTAATAGTGACTTATATGCAGTAACGGCTAGTGATTTTTTTTCAAAGGTTAAATCTTTAGTGCTCACATTATCCGGAATGACCCATAACATGATTTCATACAAATATAAAATGATGAATTTATCGCACTTAAAACACCCTTAATGCTCTGCACTCATGTTGCATTGTCAGGGGTCACAACTGCACAAAGAAGTAAACACTACACTCCATGACGAGATAGTTTCAAATATTGCGCTATTAACTAACAACAGACTGGAATCCAGGTTACTACGTGTTTATCTCTGACATCTGTTGTTGGCGGCAGTATGTGTGGCACGACTGAGGGACTTCTTTAACCAGTGATGTAAGGACGCCATCTACCTCACGCTTCAAATGCTTCGCAGAATGCTCATTAATAAGTTTTTTCTTCAAAATTATTCCACGTGTACTCATTGTGCCAACGTACGAATAGAAAACACGCTTTCGACAAGGTCGGAACCTCATTGTTAAGAAACCATTCTCATTCAAAACATTTTTTCTGAGCCTTTAGAAATAGCTAACATAGATCTTTTCAGATTGCCGTACTTCATAATGTACTAACCGCGTGTATGTGAAACTCATATTGAGACGTGCACTGAACTTTCTTACAGACTTTCCACCAATGATAGTATATGGTCACCGCTTTAAGTCCCTAAGTAAATACGGTTCGACGAGAAGCTTGCATGCTAGTTCAGTGCTTGGCTCGTTGAGGTGATGCGACACTTGATGTCTCCGTCATTACTGAGTCTGTAACGCGCGTATATCGGCGCCATATTGTGAAATGCCCGCTATCATGTAATGATAACACACAAAGAAAGTACTCGGAGTCAATAATGTCTTGCAGTGTGTTCGGGTCAGTATAGCCTATAGATCTGTGAACTCTTGCCTGTCGCCAAACAAGAAATATCGCACAATGTCTCTATCGATGACTGTATGTTTCAGCATTTTATTTGTTTTAGTTTGTATTCGATAAACCACAGTGGGGTTATTACCTATTTTAAAATTCTATTTTCATTTAAAAGTATGTTTAATTTAATAAGTAACGGCACCACACATTCTCTATTTGCGTCAGTATAATTCGAGAAAAACGCTAAGAAAAAGAGCGTTTAGCACAGCAGGCTGCCACTATCAAGGCCTCTCACTAGAAGCGTAAATAATAGTTGGAAGGAAAAATTATTTTTTTATAGAAATTTAAATTTTTTTATTATTTCCCCGACTTGCGCAGCCAGAATGCTCCATCTACAGCCTGTAAGAGGCAGTTGCTAAACGCATTTAAACTATTAGCTCGGAAGGTTCACTCTTTTGGAGGGGTAGGCTACGGAATTTATACGGTTGGCTTTTTAAACCAAAATTTATTATTCATGACTGGATTTGTAACAACAAAATTAATTTGTAGTAAGTTATCATTCCATGATTTGAATTAAAGTGACACACTCAAACCTAACTCTATAACGTCGTAAATATATATATAAAATATGCTGTCTTCACTATCAAATCAGTGCCAGATGCCAATAAATGTTCGGTTATTAATTAAAATGTATGCAAACGTGCATGCATTAACAACGAGCAAATATCCGGAGTTAGTTTTTAAGCAACGCGAACCATGTAATTTAATAAGTTAAATCAGTGAACATTTGAAAACATATCATGCCTGGCGGGCGAAGGTAGACGAAAACTACTGCCCAACTACGCCATACGCATGTTAGCCAACAAAACAGTGTTTTCAATATTTACGGCGGTGTTTGAAAAAATTGCATTTTAAAATCTCAATAACTTGAAAACGCGCACAGAATTATTACGTTACGTTGTAATATTTGGTGCGAAAATAATTCGGAAGAATCATGTAGGCTAGATAAAACATTGTTTTTCTAGGTACTATCCTCATTCCACTTTATGACTAGGGGTGTAGGGAATGTCACACAACGCTGTACACTGCCGGTGATAACCCTTCAATATTGATTGACATTATCATAGCTGCCTGTCAAGACAGCCATTCTGATAATATTCGGTCCTAGCTGGAGGGATTTGCCACTAGAATTTCTACTAACGTTACAAAGCTTACTCCCGTTCGTGCGAGAATTTATTTTTTAACGTGTATGCTATTATGATTATGAACGATTAGTGTACCGCAAGGATAACCTGGGGATGTTACATTGACTGAGAACAGTCCTGTCTATGCAATGCAAACTTAGCCTATTTGTTGGGACTACATTTAACTGAAGACATGTATTTTTAATGTGGCGAAATACACGACCCACAAGTAAATACAACATCTTCTTAGTATGCAGAGAGATATCATCGAAAGATCTTTAGGCCTACAGCGATAGTGATAGGCCATTAAGATAGCTAAATTCCTACCTTCAATTCCACTTGTTAATATAATTTTGTGTGTAATTCTGTATAACTATTTTTGCTTTAATTTCTTTGATACGTAAATAATTTTACTAAAACGTTTCTGAAATAATATTTTTAATAATAATTATTTACGCAAAAATAGCCTGCATCCTGTAATTTAAACAATATTTATAATGTAGAAGTAAACTGCTAAAATGTGACATTTAAATTTAAGTTGTCATCTGTAAACTAATTAGTGTTCATTTAATAGAAAATGTAATATCAACTTTTTGTCTAAATATTTAAGACTGTTTCTGACAGCTAGGCTTCATAAATTATGGAAACAGTTTATGTTAACTTATAATACCGAAGAATGAAACTACCCTCCTGGAAAACTTCAAAATGTTACATTGAAGAACTTCAAATAATAATAACAATAACAAAGGTTATCTGCATTTCATACTGATAAAACTAGTCTGAGCTATGCAATGGTTACACAAATAAAAATCACGAACTTAAAAAAAACTGTAAATAGCAGGGCCTACTAATAATGTTACATTCGTTTTAATTATAAGTATACAGTTTTCGACTGTAATATGTACTTGTACTACTGTAAAAATGTAAAATTCTAGATAAAAGGCCGGGAAATGTTCCTACTAAGCACTGTGCAGCTTGGCAGTCGATGCTAGTTATATGTGCGTCACAGAATGATTTTGAATATGATATTGACCTATCTCAGAGAGATAGGACGAAAGTGTGGTTGTGGAAGGTCAAGCAAAGAGCAGGTCCATCTTTGGAGGGGAGAGACATGAATGAGTGTAATCGTCTAACAATTCTCACTGAACTATGAAACTGTCTGTCACCTATATGCGTTTTGCGATAATAACAAATGTTCTAAAAGATACGGGATTATAATCCATTCAGCAATAAATGCTACACAACGTGTAACAGCTTCAAAGAAGGAAATAAGTGGCGACAATGTGTAAGCCACGGAAGGAAATAAATATACCAAAACCAGCAATTAAAACAAAATAGTATGTACACTAAGTGTTCAAAGAAAGTGAAGTATAGGTCGTTCGGAATAAAGTGAACACTAATTATTTAACCTTTGAAAAATATCACTAGCTCTTACTACATACAATTCAACATTACCGATAGTCACTTTACTGCTTGTATGGTTGGCAACTAAACAACACAATATAGTTCCGTGTTTATTCGTATTTAAATACAACAATACTTAAACAAAATCAACCGACAGCGATATAGTTGTATTTTTTTATAATTAATAAACTTCTTTTTTATCAAACTATATATGTACCTATCGACTGAACAATTTATCTTGCACGCGTAAGCATAAAGGGACGAGTCCCAGGAGGTTAGACTTTTCCCGTAGTTAGCCGTTACATGCGGAAATATACGAATTGTCTGGAAATAGATCTTTATCGGGGCTTTTTCGAGTGCTCACTTTATTCCGAACTGCCTATAGCAGGGAATATTGACTGATATGTGCGTGGTTCGATGTACATTCAAAACTTTACCGCCTACAGAAAATATGTACTGAGAAAAAGCTACTATGTCTCCTGCGAACAGAAATTTACTTGCGGGAAAATGGATTCTCGACTAATTAAAACATTTTCAGCCAAGTCCTTTAAAAGCATGCACTGGTTTGGCGGCTTATGCAATTTAAAATAAGGAGATTTTAAAGTAAAGCATAACGAAAAAAAATATTCTGAGTTAAAAGTAATTTTAATACAATATATTTTTTACATATAATAGTTTTGTTGATATGTTTAATTAAATCCTTCAGTAATCACTTTTCTTATAATTAGCAGCTCGCTTTATTTAGTATTTTTTCCAAGGAAATAAAAATGTCGTGATTTTAATGACCGACATGTTAAAATGCACTAAGTAATGCACAATCGAAACCCGTATTCGTTCATAGTCTGCAGTTCCAGTGAGTTAATATATGAAAGCGTTCGGAACTTCTACACATACGCACACATATTGAATACACACACACACCAACACACACACACACACCAACACACACACCAACACACACACACACACACACATACATATATATATATATATATGTGTGTGTGTGTGTGTGTGTGTGTGTGTGTGTGTATACAGGTTGTCCAGGAGCAAAGTCATAATATACACACCAAGCGAATGCTGGGTTAAATTGGAGATGAAAATGTAAGTGGCAAATGTTGCACGACGAAAGTTAAGGGGCCCACCTAGTTGCCATAAAATCACACTGCAGCATGTTTGAAGAATAAGTTTTACACCGAAACTAATACACGTGTGTTTACGCCGTTTCTCTACGAAAAGAACACACACTTCAGGCGACTGTTCTTAAGAACTTTCAAGACAACACACGTATTAGAAATCCCCTTTTAGGGCACGTCAAAATTGGTTAAAATGAGGTTTTCAGGCTACTATAGCAGAAAATATACTAGCCGAATACATGTGAAACCACTTAAGGGTAGTGCATTGGACTTTAGTAAAGTGATTTCGTAAATAAAACAACAGAGCCACCACTTGAAGTCCCATAGGAAATGTGTTTTGTTCGCGAAGACTGCACGCCTTAAGCGTAGAGGCGACGCACCGTTGTATGGCCCATACGACGTCGCCCTTAGCACCATATCTCACACACACAAACACATGTGTCACGTCCACAATGTGGCAACACACGTCCAGGCAAAATTTTATGCTTGCTGCGTCAAGTAAACATAGAATCATGCTAACACTGCCCGGGATGTTTAATTGCGCCCATAATATGCCGGCCAGAACAGTAGTGGTAAGATAATAGATAGAGCCCACGATTCTGTAGTGAAAATAATTCTGCAACAATATGTTTCAATGTCTTATGTGAACATCTGCAGCTCTGCTTCATGGCTAGTGATTGGCTGTTTTAAATTCTCAGTTTCTCGGGGTTTTACTCGCAAATCACAGACGTATGGTTTCGTAGAAACCTTGTTCCTGTTGGCACAGTCAAAAGAGCCACACCTGTGCAATTATTAGAGACACGATTTTATGGCGAAACGATTTTTGCAACATTTGGTTTCGATGCGTCATGTGCACGTCTACAGGTCTGCTACATCGTCCGTAGTTGGATAATTTTACTCTCACTTGCCTTGGCAAATTACAGACGTAAGGAATCACAATAATCTTATTCTGATTGGTGCAGTCAAATGAGAAACATGTCTGAACAAACACACGCTGCCAATAACCATGAAACAGAACTGCAGATGTGCACGAGAGACACTGAAACAAAGTGGGGCAAAAATCTTTTCGCGAAAACTACCGGACCCAAGCAAAAGATAAAGGTACATGTTGAACGATAGAGCTGAAGTGCTATTTTATACATAGCGCATATAAAACGTCATCGTGCAACATTTTACCACAGACATATTCGTCTCCAGTTTGGACCAGGATTCTCGTGGTGTGATTATATTGCGTTTATTTCTGGCCATCCTGTATATAATATGTTGCCAAAACAAGTAAAAAATTTCCTTTGACATGTCATATAATAAAAATACAAAAATTACCATAATTACGAAAATGAGAAAAAATTAATAAACTATGTAGGCTACAATTACTCAAAAGTCAATTCAGCTTCCTTAGTAGAATGTCTTAAACAATTTTAGATAAAATTCGGAAATGTTTACTGTTACGTGTTATTATGCTAAGTATACATAATGACAGCCATTTTGAAAACATGAACTGGCCATGAACTAATTACATAAAAATAAAGTAAGTGTTATTAGGTTCTTTGTGTACCGAGTTTGATGAAATTACGAAATACGGCAGCATAGGTATTTAGCGTGATCGCCAAAAGTTATAATGGTAGACATTTAAAAAATTTGAACACAGGATGGACGAAGCACAGAAACGTCGTCTCTACTGAATAAAGAGGATGTTTGCCAATTTTTGTGTTACGTAATAAAAAAATTTAAATTTCCGCCATTGTGTAAATACGAACACTGTCTGAAACAATATTCGCAATTGTCGAGTCACTTTGTTTACCATGCGTAAAGAAATTCGTAATAATTTTTACTCATATTTGTCATATAATGCTACAAATATAAAAATGGCCACCATTTTGAAATAAAGTTTGCAAAATGAACAACATTCACAAAAGTTAAGCCATCACAGTAGAATGGTAGGCCTATATGTGTACCAAACTTGATGAATTTTGGAAAAATATTTTCTCAGATATGGCATGTTCTGCTTAAAATATGAAAAATTGCCGAAATTTAGAAAATATAAATAATGTATAAACTAAATACATAAGTCAACTTACCAGGCACTTTATGCGCATCCAGTTTGATACAATTCTCATATACGGTTCCTTAGATATCCAGTGTCATCGAAAAATTGTAAAATGACCACTATTTTTAAAATATTACCACGTTGAAAACTGACACACAAAAGTCAAGACAGGATATTTAGTACTTTGTCTTATGAAATTCCGTATGCGTGTTCAGAAATTTTAAGGGGACACATACGAACTTACACACAGGCACACACACCAACACGGAGAGAAAAGTGATCACAAAAGCATGCTTTTCCTTTCGGATAGTTGGTAAAAATGTTCCATTTTCATCAAATCGATGCATGGCAACATGTCGGGATTGTACATTGAAATATTAAGTTTGTTGTTCATAAGGTGAGAGAGTTGGGACAATACAACATCCACACACGAGCCGGGATTCGAACCCAGAACCTCTCGTATTGTTGACAAGTACCTAACCAACCACATTACGAAGGTCGGCTTGTACATAAGGCGTTAGGTTCGCCAGGGGAGAATTATTTCAGTAGACCTTTTAAAAATATGCAACTAACCACTTGTAGTAGTGGTTATGTGTGAGTATTAAAAACTAAAGTTATTGGGCTTAGACTAACTTATAACTTAATTAGAAAGGTTCGTTGCCAGACTAGTGAAAACTGTGTTTGCACAATGCAGTTTTGACACGATAGTGTTTTTTTTGTATGTATGTTGGTAGTAGATTATGTTATATGATATGACATTATTTTATAATTTATTAGAATATTTTATAATATATTATACATACATAGAGAAAGAGAGAGAGAGAGAGAGTGTGTGTGTGTGTGTGTGTGTATGAGAGAGAAAGAGGGAGCGACATTAAATGTTTTGTACTTTTTCTAGAAAGATCTAAACTAATGCTGATACGTTTATACTTTGCAACATGAATGTATTATTTCATTAAAGTGGTGTATACTTTCTACACACTTATGGGAAGAAGTACAATAAAGGTTTTTAGCAGAGTTTACGATGTGAAAGAAAATAAAACGTTGGTGACGTGTCGTGTTTTACAAACTATTTTGTACTTTTACAAAAAAAAATATTTTGAAAAGTGGTTGCCAAAATAATGGTTTTTGTATGACTTCAAACAGTTGTTGCGTACGAAAATATCTGTAAACATGTAAAATGTATTTGTAAATGTACATAAATTATTTTAAGTATATAAATATGTTTCCTATAAACTTCACAGTAATTGTTGGTTCCTTTAAAATAATTTAGAGTACTAGTTCACAGAAAGTAATACAGTAAATATTATTTTCTTTAATTAATAGATACATATGTATAGATTCAAACACATCAGTTTCTTATGTATGCTGTTTTGTGGGTATATGTGCACAATTTGCAGTTGTAATAAGAATAATGATTTAATGTACGGAGTGTTAAAATTTCGTCATTCCCGACGATGTGACTGTAGTATAAATATCAATTTGAATTAATTCTGCGCTACATAAATCTGCCTTTCCTCACTGTCGCGACGCCTGCTACTTTCTCCGAGAACAAACGCTGTGATGCATGGGGCTTGAAACCTTGAGGAATGTCAGTAGAAGCGGTGTTAGCAGCTTGTCAAGGCCAGGCTGGGAGTAGCTGGGCGTGAAGCCAGGCATACACGGACCAGTTGCTGTACTTCCCGGAAATGAACCGCGCGCTCTCCGATATGCTGTGTGTTGACGTACGGCAAGTTTCCCGATTACAGCAGCTCTTGTGTAACACGCAGGGCAGGGCTCTCTCTCTCTCTCTCTCTCTCTCTCTCTCTCTCTCTCTCTCTCTCTCTCTCTCTCTCTCTAACCGTCTCTCGCTGCCGCCGTACATAACCCATCTCCTCCTCCACACACCCTCCCCGGTCTCCTGTCTCACACTTGTTGAAAGGCAAGCCTGCAAGATAACCGCCTGCCTGACGGTAGGTCGCGGAACATACAGTCTATACAGTCTATCCTATGAACAAGTGCATTTTTCACAATAGTTACGCTGCTCAAGTTTTCATTAGGCCTTTCTGCATATGAATTTTGTTTCTTCATCTGCTGTTATCATCATTTGACCTTCATTCGCTTAAATAGTAGGCTAATTCTGTTTTCACGAAAATAAGGTTTTACAAGATTTACGCCAGCTGTCAGAAATTGCGTTTGTTCGTGGGATACCATACTGCGCATACTGATTTCTATCTCGCTCCCCCTCCCCGCCATTATCCACTCATTTACCATTCGTTATGTTAAAATTATTATCAAAGTATGTGGAATGCATGCCGCAAAATGTTTGATGTGACACGTCTGTTGTGAAATTTCAAATAATCGAGTGAACAGCTGTGTAGAAAGTGTGGGGAATGGTTAATTTTGCATTGTGTATACATGTGTATACATGCATGTGTATTATATATGTGTGTACATACACACGCATATACTCACGTAAATTCACGTACTCACTAGGCATAATGTACTGTCAATATAAGAAACAGACCATTAACGCAATTTTTTTTGAAAGTTGTTAAAACGCATGCTTTTGTATGAAACAAAATGTATAAGTTACTTTTACATGAAACTGTTAAACCCTTCATTTACTTGACGTTGTCATATCATCAGCGTGGCACGTATGACAAACAAGGACATGTTGATTGGTCGTTGAACATAACACAGCTTATGGAATTGTGATGTGGTGAATTTAGCTGTCATTTCTGTGAATCCTGGGATGGTTGGCGTGGCCAAAGTGCTTTTTTTAGGCTAGTTTCGTGAGATCGTCTACGCAAGCCCCCGAGCAGGGTGCACATATGTTGGCAATAGACGTTTATTACAACATTGCTCAACGTGCGTGGACGATGTCTACACAAGAACAGTATTTAATATACGTTTTACATATGTGTGTTCTTACTTTGTCTTCCAGTAATATTACATTTGTTTTCTCGCGGTTTCAACTGCACGAAATAGTGTTTTTGCGTTCCTATATAGACAGAATGTCTTGGCGCCGTCTACTAGAATCGTGAAGAGGCGTGCAGACCTTTAACAATCCTGATTTCATTCTAAAACCATTCAACATATTGTCCCACGGTTAGGCTACGAAAAGCATTTAAGGATCTCAGTACACGTGTATAATTTTGCCATTAACTGTTTTCGTTCCTTACAAGTATTTTTTTGAGTGTAAAAGTGACCGAATCGGGACTTTTGACGCTGATTTTTATGTAAGAGTTATCATTTTCACGATATTCCGAATATTATAGATCTGTAGAGCGACTCTTTCCCTTTCGTCGCGTAAGATAAAATGATAGTGTTGTCGCTGAAAGTCTCATAGTAAAAACTGTTCAGCAGGAACCTTGCACGCTAGTTCAGCGCTTGGCTCGTTGAGGCGACGCGGCATTTGATGCGCGCTTCAAGGTCGACCTTACTGCTCCGTCGCTTTTGAGCCTCTGACGCGCGGGTAGACGGCGCCCTTAAATGGCATATCGTTCCTCGTGTTTATAGGGTGAGCACTACATGTCTCACAGAGGCTAGCTGTTGACGATAAGAAATCACGCTAGTTCAGTGACCTTCAAGTAATGCTGTGTCATCCGTACCGCTTTCGCTCTTCTAGAGATGGAACGTGCGAAATACGTCCACACAGCAGTGTTGGTGGTTCAGCTGTGACGTAACTATAAGGGCTAATAAGGGCGATCTTGAAGCGCACATCAAAGGTCACATCGCCACAATGACCCAGGTGGCTGTGGTGGTCGAGGTGTCAGACCTCTCGCCTCCCACCTAGAAGATCCGAGTTAGATTCCCAGCGGGGTCGGTCCCCGGATTTTCGCATGTGGGAATCGTTCCGGACGATGTCGTAGGTAGGTGGGGCGGGTTTTCTCAGGGATTTCCCGTTTCCTCCGCCCGTTCATTCCGGCACTTCTCCGTACTCACCTCATGTTATCCCACACGATGTTAAGTGCTGACCAAAATCTCTCACTCACTCATAACGACCAAAGCGCTGAACGAGCGCGCAAGATTTTCCACGATACATTTTTACTACGTGGCGTTACAGGAGAGCGTATAATTTTATTGGTTAAAATTCTGTAGCACAGTTCAGTGCATATTTGTATCTCAGTTTCGTACAGAGGGTAGCCAGAACTGTTTTAGAAGGGGGGTGTGTACTGGGGGAGGGGATATGTTTGTTGCTTGCAATCTAGTTTATGCCCTACATGTCCCTAAATACATGCACAAATATACACAAAATAATTATAGATGTGGTTTTCCTGGGATTAATGCAATTGCATATATTAAGTAATACAGATGTATTGGAAATGTTATTATTAGTTTGGAGAAATACAGCCCTGCGGCCCTAGTTTCACGTATATCTCGTATGTACAATTTTTAAGCACATCATCCCGAGAAGGACGTATTTTTAGTTATGTTGGAAAATTTAGAAACTTTGTTTTCAATTAGTATTGTGTCTTTGTCAAAAGTTTGGACACTTTATATTGGCACATGCATAATAATTTCGTAAAAACGTTCTTGCGAAGTCACTGTAGCACAATTGAGTCACCGGGTAAGTGGTGCCCTTTAGGTAGGTTCACACTTCTAGTGTTTAGTTCCCCAAAGTTCTTTAAAATTTCACATATACCTTCATATGAAATAATCAACTTTTAAATACTTACTACGTGATGACTGAAACTAAAAGAAGTGCTGTTGATGATTTAAAATTAAGAATCGACTGATTACGTATATGTTTGGTCTGTTGTGGATACATGAAAGGAAATGTTTCTTACAGAAATCTGTTACTATAGTCCACTGCTATATTTTAAATTAGGGTTCATAATGAACTAAAATAAGCAAATAACCAGTAATTATAATACGGCTTGTGATTCCTGAACTTAAGTTAGTGCCCTAAATATAAGGGCACACTTGTTGGATTAGTTATTTGGTAAATAAAAGACACTATGTGGCGTTGCCAAACTTACTGTACGAGTCTTTCTCCAAGCGGAAGTCGGCTGAGTGGAAACCAAGCTCGCTTTCTTTTTCCTCCTACCTTCTCTTCAGAGAGGGTGGGGCCGCAGCTATACAGGCGGAACGTGGTCAGGTTCTTGTTAAATAGAGCGGACAGCCCAGTACCAACATAGCAAATAAAATGTTTGACATTCTATTCCTAGTGAAATTGTAAAAGTAAAAAAAACCTGGACTTATATTTCATTTCTTAACATCTAAGAACCTAAATGTTTGTTGGAACCGTAAAATGAGGAATCTTTGACCCCGATGAATAACTTTGCACCACCAGAATATCTACATTCATGTGAGATTCCCGAGATACCCGTCACTATAAGGTAATATTTATTATTGAATCTGTGAATGGCGAAGTCTCGACAATTTGAGATTCTGCAAACATTTACAACAAATAACAAATATATTTGGTGCTAAGTAGCCTAAAAATAAGTCAAAGTCATGCTTTAAAAATTACATATTCGAATAACTCTTCGTGTTGACATTCATGAACCGTCCTTGTGTCATTTTCGTTCATCTGAGATGTTGGAACATGGTAGTTTATATTTTTAACAATCCCTGTTTTAAATATATATACATAACTATGTCGAATCTTCGTATTTGTTCGTACAAATGTATGAAGTATTGTTACAGAAAATGACGCAACAATTAATGTTAGATGAAGTTCTATATGATTTCATTAGCGAAGCGCTAGGTTTACCCATTTATTAAAAATAAATAAAAATACTTTCTGAATTGTTTTGCCGAGGCAGCATTTAGTACAAGCTGTTTAAAACAAAATGGTAAAAATAAGTTAATAAAATTTAATATAATACGCTCGCAATATAAAACATTATACATTTTGGCTCCAATTCTGTTTAACAAATATACTAACGACCAGCCTTTCGCCCTCAACTGCAGAAGATTTGTGTGTGTGTTGACGATCAATGCTTTGTTCTCACAGAGATACTACAGCACAAACAAGCTAAACAAAACTCCACGAAAACGCAATTATCTGACTTCCATTTAAGAAACAGTAAAGTCAATCGTTAGTTAAAAGTGAAATGGTCATGGGTCGAATTAGAACACTGTGACACTCCAATATACTTATAAACGACACTCGACACATCTCTTACATTCAGGAACCATTGCATGAACTTCAATTTAAAAATTTTCAGCAAGAATAATCTGCTTAGATAATTAGTTGTATCACAGTGAGGTTGTCAACCTGAAACATTCTGAATTTTTGCAGTGACATTGTGTTATTCTGCTGCAGAGTACGCCTTTCCTCTTTGGTACTATACATCTCATGCCCACGGTCGTAGAAGTACAGGTCTGGACACCCACCTATCTACCAATGCTATGGAGTCGACCCCTCTATGACTGAAAGTGCCACTAACAATGAAGTGATGTTTTAACATTGCAATATAGCGTCGTACTAGCAGTTCTCCTAGCAGCTCCGACACGAGTTTGCTCCTTGTAGTCCCATTTACACTATGTTAAAACAACCCCAGAGTGCCAGTGGCGCCAATCAGTGTCCAGACCTGTTCCTCTATGGCCGCGCTCATGCCAAGCTAGTCGATGTAACTCTAAACAACAAGTGCAGGATCGTAAGAGGAAGTTTAAAATCCACCCAAGTCGATTACTACTTTCTGTCCGAGGAGCAATAGCAACTACAGTATATAGAGAGGAAGAAAGCGTAGCTCGAAAGGAGACATTCATCACATGGACATCAGTCACACGTGAAAAGCTGATGTCAAGGATCTCTGATGAAAAAGCCAAGTTACAAATGTGGAATAATGAACTCCCACTTCCCAGCTGCTGGAAAGGAATATCTAAAACCATAGCACTTGGACTTGACTAGGGATGGCTAACATGGAAGTTTCTGAATAGGCTGAGATCAGGAGGAGGAAGGTGATAGGGTTTTACGGCTCTTTAACAACGAGGTCTAAGAGCCAATGAGTGAAGTGAGGTGAAGCGACAGCACATCATCATTGCCCATTCAAGATTCGAACCCAGGAACTCTCGTATCGTAGGCCAGCTTCACCGGCGCCTAACCGAATACGCCACAGAGACCGGCAGGAGTAGGGAGTTCCATAGTCAAGATGGAACTAGGCTAAAGAAGATGACGTCACGAGTGACTGTGGAGTAACACCGACTGTCAAACACACGATCTAGTGTCGACCATATCCAGCCTCCTGCATAGAATATGACCTGCATTAGACCTCGGAGAACGAAGTAAAAGATGCCAAGTTTTGGTCAAATGCCATACATTGTTTTGTAAATGTTCGTCACTGTGTAAACAAGTTTGTTTGTTCCTGATTCAAAGATTATTAGAAGCACCGTTCACACTTAGTTTTTACTCTCAACCAGGAAAAATACGCTTACGATTTTGTCCCTACCAGCCATGAATTTATTTCCTTGACACTATGAGTTCGAAATCGTGGCCGTACCTGTAAACAGATTTGGAATTTCACTAAACACAGCTCGCTTTTAGATAATTCCTGTGGCCTATTCCACCAACAGACTTTGCAACTTTTCACTATTCACTTTGCACTTTGCATAAAACTGAAAAGTGCAAAGGAATTGTGTTCCACCAAAAATTACAACCGCTTTGCATTCTTCCAGCCAGTCTGCAAGGTCTTTGCAGCATTTTATATTCATTGTATACATTACTAATTTCAAGTTTATAGGTCACAAAGTGTATGATGAGTAAAAAACAAGAAGTTGTGCTTAAAAATTAGCAAAATAGAACTTATATAATAAAAAGATATTTTATTTAGAAGTTTCTTATGCACATATAGAAACAAAAGGAGAAGGGGTGGACGGAAATTCATGCATTGAAGCCACGTCATACCTTTGTCCTCCATTGCCCAACCAATGTAGACACAAAAGTATCTGCTGCTTGGGCGATAAACATTTACTGCTACTTGTAATGTTCTGAAGTCGTGGCCCGATCGCACCCAAAATAAATTCAACTTATTGTTCACTTAACCTAAACCTTATTTAAATTGAACGTCATTGTCAATCACAAAATTGATTCGTGATATACATATAATTCTTCCTTGATGGTCTTCTGTTTTCTTCTTCAGATTCGTAACTACAATACAGAAACGTGTCTAATCATTTTTCTTGTTTTATTTTTGTAGGTTATGTGCTGCTATTACGTCTATTATATCATCATTTCTCTTCATGACGTTACTTGAAATATTCTTACGTGTCAAGTTTATACGTAATAACTTTTAACAACCTTTAATCAATTATATTAATTAACAATGTATCATAAATAGTTTAGCTGCAAATGGAAAATTATCTTTGTACAATGTCTGAAAACTTTGCAAATATTCATAAATACTTTCTGCAAAGTGAGATTATTGTGAAACAGAAATGGGCTCAAAAGTGCATTTTTCACTTTGCACTTTTCGTGTTTTGTTTTGCAAATTACAGTCTTCGTGGAATATAAATACAAATGAGAAGTGCAAAGTTTGTTGGTGGGATGGGCCCCTGGTAAGGATCCAGGCAGACGATCTAAGGCGACTCTAAACTAACACTTTAAAAGGAAACTCTTTACTGTAACTCTTTATCCGTAAATATTACACTATACATCTTTACCCAGAAACATATGACTGGCCAATATAAAAATGTCTTCGCCACGAAGGTGAATCGGTGGTCTCGTACATACTGTTTCGCGCATATAGACAGACTCCATATTTATCTGATGCATGGAATTGTATAACCATTGCGAGCAGAGGAGGCATACTTGTAGGGATGTTCCATATGAAGAACCCGGTTTCTAATCAGCTGTTATAATAGTTCAGAATGAAATACACAGAAACAGCATGCGAAATAATTAAATCATTACAGAAGTATGTTTGATCTGGCATCGTTTATGGTGTTTACTTATTTTTTCACGAAAATTTAACTTTGTAAACTCTTCAAGGGTGTAGCTGTTTGTTTCCAGTAATTTCAACTAGTAATAGTCTTCATTTGCTTACTTAAGTGTTGCCAACTTTATTGTGGAACATAAATTATTATAACTAGTAATTTGCAACATGTAACTCAAAATTTAATACTTCAATTGGTAATTTATCGTGGAATAGGGCCCAGGTCTAAATTACAATTCGTACTGTCTTTCAAACTGCCATACACTGCACAAGCGACTCCCATCTGTAGCACTTCTCGTAGGCTTTCCTATAATTTAAACCCTATACACGACGAAAGAATAATTTTGAAGAATGTTCTGCGAATATATTTTTCTCATGGTTAATTTATACATAACATTAGCAGTTCTGATAGATAATGTGACCGTTTTTAATACGAATTCCTAACAAATATTTTTTATCAATTTTAACGCAAATAGTCGATGTTGCATACTGAAGACGGCATGCTCGATATTGTTACACACCTAGTGTGGTGGAGCAATTGAGTCGTATATTCCCAAAACTGTTCATCTCCATCAGAATAATTTTGTGAGAAATCAAGGCAAAAGGGTTGCTCATTACCATTAAGTGATATTCAAAATGTTGTTCTGCAGGAATTTGTAGTAAACTATGATAACATTTAGTAATAGTCTCACAAATCACATTTCATAATTTCGTCAGTTATTTAAGAGGGCGTGGTACATAATTCAACGCTAAAAGCATTAATCTACAACTGTAGGTTTCTTGAAGCCAATTTGCGAGAAGTAATCAATAGTAATCCTAGGAAATAATTTTAGCCAACGTTTTAAACAGAATAGTTTTCAGTGTTACTAACTTCTGAGGTACAATCTCTGACACCGGAACCTCGTGCATTTAACTGCGGCGCAAGAGATCACGCGTAACGAATTAGTAATTCTGGGTAAATATTTACTCATAAAGTTGGTAAATACCGTTTTCCAGGATTGCCATTGAGTATTTTATCCATATTGGCTTCGAAAAAAGTATAGAAATTAATTGGTGTTTTCAGCGTTTATTTATGTACAACACACTCTTAAGCTTAAATAAAAGATTTGGCCGGGTTTTGAACTATTTATGTCTCTAGGCCTCTTTCGGAACCAAATTAATTTGAAATACATATGTTTATCTTTATCTAAATTTCAAAAATACATTGTGATAAATTTTTCGTTGTTACATTTTAGGTATAAGACTATTTAATGTATTAAGATTGGCCATTTATGGTGTTAAAATTTATAATCATCTTAAAAGACAAAACAACATAATTCGACTAATACTGCAAACTACTAATTCAATTTGTCATAATTTTGAAATTTCTGAAAGTTCACGCAACTAGTAGTCGTCAATAATGTTACTTGTGTAGTTACAAATATTGCAAACTTTGAAACTACGGCAAACATTATACCACTTTTTAACTACAGTAAGTGACGAAGTTTACACCACACAAATGAAGTAGCATCGTCTACCACTAAATCACAGCCTTCATTATTATCGCCCTGTGCTATCTCTTGGCCAATTTGTTGCAATTACGGGACATGTTTGTAAAATTGCCTGTGCTCGAGTTCCTATCAGTTAGCACCAAAATGTTTGTCAGCAAGTTGTTAACATTCCTTATTTTAAGTGTGCTGACTTAATTACCTTGTTTAACAACGACAGCAGAAACCCCATTTCAGTTTTGGCTTTCTTCATTGTTCTCTTGTGACCACAGAGGTCTGTGTGATAATGCATCTCTCCCTATACTAAAACTCTGCTACTACACTTATTCTTGATAAGGAAAGACCATTTAGAGGCAGAACATTTAAAACGCCACTCTACTGTAGTTGTAACATAATGAGCAACGGCATTCCAATCATATACCAAACATTGTATTACAAGATGAATGGTAGAACAATGCTCAGCAAAGATTTTAACTTATTCCTTTGGACCACAAATTACCTCACGAGAACGATTTTTAGAGATGGTGAAATTTCGTGAATTCAATGACTGGCATGTTAGGATGAAATATCCTATGCATACTCAAGCCCCGATCATTTGTCCACTAGCTGACACTCAGTGGAACAGCAGACAATGAACGAATTGACAGGACTTGAGTATGCATAGGATATTTGATTATAGCACGCATGTAATTTAACTCACGAAATTTCACCATCTCTAACAATTTCGTTTTTCTGTTTTACCAAATACTGACCAGTGGTAGGAAAGAACGGCTAACCACAGGAAAAAATTAGTTACTTTCTCAACACTTTTTGAGGCCAAGTTTACAAACTAGTGTGAAAGAATGGTATTTATCGTAGTGCTCTTGTTTTGGCCGACGCATCCATTCGCAACCAATCTCAAAGTACTGAAATAAGTATCTATCATCTGGATTACACAAAGTACGGTATACAACGGAGGAAATTTCGTTTGAGCCTTTTGAAAATTCGGATCATTCCAGTGATAAATAGTGGCGCTCTTGAATGACATTTTACAATAGTAAAATTATGTTCATACAACTGACGGCTGTGATATGCGGCCTGATCTGACACTCGTGGCAAAACTTGGTTTTTCAGACAATCGGAGGACATGGTCAGTAAATCTCTCCCTTTCTTTTTCTTTTTTTCCACCCTTCCGGATTTCTTGTTCTGTTTCTCCCTCCTCCTTGTTCACAATGTTCTGGAAATTCATCCATTTCAAAAAACAATAAACAATTTACAACCACAAACCAATGAAACCTGCATAACACTTATTCCACAAAAAAAAAAAACAACTACGGCTACAAATTGTATGCACAAATACGACAGTGTCACACAAACTCACATGGCCGGTTTTGGAACCAACAATTTGAAGCAGATGGCCAGTTCTCGAAATAACCCTGGAATGGGATTATAAGTTCTTCAATGAATATTGCCACTTCTGTAACTACATATACATTTAACCCCCGACGCAAAAAGAGGAGTGTTATAAGTTTGACGTGTCTGTCTGTGTATCTGTGTGTCTTGCCAGTGGCATCTAAACTCCTAAACGAATGGACCGATGTTGATGCGGTTTTTGTGTTTGAAAACTGACGTGATCGAAATGATTGTTAGCTATAATTTTTGAAGATCTGATCAGGCGTTTGTTGATCATAAGCTCTTTCCTAGTTGTTGAATGGATGTGAGCAACTTCTACTGGTCTGATCAATCCGAAATTCAGTATCCTGTGACTTTAATGCTATCACAATAGCATGATCTTCTTGACCTGATGCTGCAGCATCATCTGGAATTTGCAGTTTTCCCAAATCCTCATCAATATACAGTCGGGGTTTTTTTAATTCATAATTTAAGCTGTACTTGTGTTCACTGCATTACACATAAAACTTTGATTTTCTATAACAAACTCAATATTTAATTGTATTGGAAATGGCCGGTTTTGGAAATACGCTACTAAATTGTAAAATGATTGTTTTCTATTCATGGGAATAATACCTCTGTTGTTTACTGAGGTAACTCCATACGAATGCTGGGTGGAACAATATTCAGCCGTGGCCCTTCCTTGGTTATGTGAGCTGGTTGTTGAGTGTTCCTATTATAATGTCGGGTATCACATGATATACCTCACGCGTACTCGACTTCCAGCTTTTTTCCTCTCCCCTCTCCACAACCAAAGATGTTATGTCACTCACCAGACAATTAATTTAGCCCTTCTGAATTCTACCTCACATAAATACTTATATAATAGTATAAATGTTAGTGTAAATAAAAAGAGCATGTGTTTTAAAATTATTTCTGAAGATGGGAATTATTACCAACTAAACACAAATTCTGCTATTACAAGGAATAAATTATTTTTTGGAATATATATAAATATATATATATGTAATGTATGGGTGTGTATGTGTGTATGTATGTATGTATTTACGTACGTGTGCTTGGGGCTGAAATGTGAGCAATGATCCACACAAGCGAAAACGTTTTCAATATAGATAAAAAAAAACATATATTTAAGGTTTTGGTTTGTAGCAAAGTAATCTTGCTTTGCAGCAAATATAATATTTAAACATTGAAGTGCTTCTGGTTAGAGTGCGCAGACTACTACACGACTAGCTACAGAAGACCGAACAAACCCTGAAGACACGTCACGTTCTCACAGTAATTGAACAATTGCCGGGAGATATAATTGCCCTCTGTAGCGCATGACCGCTGTAATTACGTAAGTACTGGATAACAGTAATGGGATGCGGGCGAGTAGGCACGTATGTGGTGATGTTGTTCATGCCGATATGTAGTTCGTTAAGATAAGTCCTCGAGTGGAATACAGACGTCATCTGAGCGCCTAGTGCTTAGAAGCAGTGAGGTATGTTGTGTGCAAGCCAGAGTAGGTTTTATGTAGCATGCGCTGGTCCCATACTCTCGCTGCAGTCTAGTAATACGAACATTACTCTGTATCTGTAACTGTTTAAAATAGTATTGCACGCGCCAAATGCCAATTAGAGGCGTTAGGACGCAATTTCTTCTTTGCTTTTAAGAATACCTAGAAAATGTTATTTTTTAGCCATTTCCTATAGTTTTATCCATTTTGAAGATATTCGCATGGAACTGAAGCCAAACGTTGTGCCTAAAGTCAAGAACGTTTTTTTTTTATTATTAATTTTCTAGAATAAAATATTCCCAAAAAAGTTATTTAAGGTGATACACGTAAACGCGTGAAAATACTTGTATTATATTTTATAGGCTGAGTAGCAGGACTTTATCCTTGAAATGTTGTCATTTTAAAATACCTTTTTTTTTTGTCATGAAAGAAGCTGTTGATTTTGCTATAAACCCCTTCGGTCGGATGCTATGAACGTAAATTTATCTTAAATGAGCAATCTATAATGAAACAAGTAGGCCTAGTCACTTTTCTCAATTTTCACGCGCCGCGTGGCGTCGGAAAAACATAGGATTTTGTAAGCTAGGCCTCACGTCCTTTAAACTAAGTATTTACAAATGTAATTTACTTCTTTATTTATAATTTAGCACTGCTCTATAATTTAATCTCAATCTCCTCCAGATTACTTGTCGTGAATGCTCAACTGTAATCCTGGCGTCCTGCAACGGCCGTGAGTTTTCTCCGGGTGCTCGGCACGTCATGATTATGGCGGAGAACCAAGTACCTAGTCTGTCGATGTGCGGTCGCTTACACACCTTCTGCACACTCTACGTTCAAGACGTCATCAATCCCGGCCAATAGCTCTCAACTTACCTCGTAATTTGGAGTGTGGTGGATTCACGTCTGCCACCACGAGCTTGCCGTACCAAGTCCTTAACAAATACATTTTTAGGTCACACGACGAGGTTGTGTCGTGTCTGCCCACAACGGGCTCCCAAATTGCAGTAATCTCAAAACTTGTCGAAGCAAATTCGCGCGCCAAAACTCGCCAACAAATCGGCACGTTTATATTTTTGCACTGGCCACGGTCCCTAACTTATAATTTTCGGCTCCCGACTGCACAGCCATTTATTTTTACTTTATTATGATTTACTTCAAATTGTATAATTTTTACCACATTTAAACTTTTAAGGAAATTTTACCGCAATCTCCAAAGTTAACACTTGCAAGATCATTGGGCTTTCCTCACTTCGACTACTGCGATGTAGTATATAATGACTTAAACACTAATTTCTCTTCAAGACTTCAAAGGTTACGAAATTTGTCCTTGAGTTTTATTTTTTATTTAAAATATAGTGAACATCTGACGCCTCACTATAAGGAGGTATCCTGGTGCTGAGACACATGTATATAATCTATTAACTTCATATTATCTGAGCTCAAAGTGTAGATATGTTTCGTTTTGATTCTTATTTGGAAAAGCAAACGAATGTTGTTTATCTTCTCTATATATAAAAACTAGCAGGCCGGCTGCGGCATTGCCCGCGTGAAATTATGTAATGTAAACTGTAACTCTGGATAAAATATGTGATGAAGGCATTTAACAGCTAGCGTACTCAATAACAGTGAACTATAAATTGTCTTAGCTCAGTGTAAAGAGCGCGCGCAATACGCTCGTATGAAGTCATAGTGATTCCAATCGTAAAGTATTGCACGGGACACGAACCCGTAACCCCACCCCACACCACAAACTTTATACTATACCTGAGTGAATGTTAAAGGCAGGCCGTGATAACAAATAACGTGTTGCTGACGACGTGTGCTGGAAACACCAGCAAATTTCACATTCGTATGTCTCTACTTTCTATGGTGTTTATATTTTATAAATTTACAGACAGAATTTCTCGTAAGGTTAATGGCATGAGAAAGTGTTTAATAATTTGTTTATGTTAACTTATGAAAATAGTACTAAACAAAGTATGCCTATAGTCTAAAATCACGATAACGTTTAGATTTATACATAACATATTATATATCAGGGTCATAGAAGAATATACATAAACCTTGAACTACCCATAGAGCAATGTGCTACTACAGAAGGAACAGCGCTCCTGTCGGCGTGTGCTGCAACCAAATAAAACGTCTCGTGTTTTTCTTATGAGTTACCTATATTGTCCTTGTACAATATTTGGTGATAATTCTTTCGTGTGTACAGGCTACAGTCCAATAGATTTTATTTATGAGTAGGTTGGCAAAAAGTAACGAATGTTTTATCCGTGATCATTCTTTTTTTTTTTTAATTTCGGGAGACTGTAACATTTTACTGCTTTTCACGTCCTTAGTTTTTGAATTTCATAAAAACCTGAATTTGATTTGTAGATATTTACATAAGCATCATTCTTATCAAAAAATCATTTCGATATCTGAACGGGTATAAGGTGTACAGATGATTATTTGAATTCACGTATTTTTTAACAGCTTTCAAGGACGAATTTCGAAAATCCTGAAATTACATTTTTTTTATATTTACGGAAGATTTATTTTAAAGCAAAAACCATTTCAATATTTCCACTAGTTTAGGAGATAAGTGGGATTAATTAAAAAACTCGTTTGTTTAAAGAGTTTTCAAGGACGAATTTCGAAAAATCGTAAAACTACTTCTTACATATTTACTTAAGCATCGTTTTTAAAAAAAATACCTCACTATCTAAAATGGTTTAGGTGAAATCACGGACTAAAGAAAAAACACATTTTACGGCTTTTCACCACCTTAATTTTCGAATTTCAAAAAATCGTAAAATTTGAGAATATGCATTTCTTTGGGCAATATTATGAAGTTAATAAATTTATGACTACATTCCCGGTTAATGAGATATCAAGGATTCTTTTAAAACACAGTTCACCCCTTTTCACCCACTTAATTATCGAATTTCTAAAAATCCTTTCTTAGTGGGTGCCTACGGGGCACGTGGAGTGAGTGTGTCAGGACACTTCATTTTATATATTACGATGAACGCTGAATGACTGACTGACTGACTGACTGACTCACATAATACTGCAGCCCAAACCACTGAACCTAGAATCGTGAAATTTTTTGCGTGGGTTCCCGTCAGGTCGTAGACGAGCACTAAGAAGGGATTTTTCGAAATTCTACCTCTGAGGGAGTGAAAAAGGGTTACATGTATTTTCGAGGGAACTTTGATAGAGCTCGAACCCGCCTGCCTATCATCGTGATTGTTACTTTAATAGGACACTCATAAAAATGCGTATTGGCAAATTTAAGGATTTTCCGAAATTCAACATTTAAGGGGTTGAAAAGGCCTTAAATGTGTTTCCGAGTAACTATCGATGTCTATCGATAAAGAGTTGGTATTCACTTCAAAATTATGCTTACTTAAATACCAAAAAAGTAGTTTCAAAGTTTTTTGAAATTCTACCCCCAAGCAGTAAAAAGGAGCAAAATGTGTTGTTATGGATCGTCTATATCACCGAAACACAATTGGCTATCGTCATGAGTTTCACTTTAATTGGTTACGTATACAAATGTCTATGACATGACTCCAAGATGTTTCGAAATTATTTAATTTAAGGGGTGAAAATACTTGCAATGTGTTTTCGATTATCTCTCCATATCTATCAAACGAATCGAAATTACGAAGTGCTTTTTGCTTTAAATTGATGCTTTTGTAAATATCCCAACTACCATTAAAATATATATTTCGAATTTGGCCCTAAAGAGGATAAAAAAAGGGTAAATGTGTTTTCCATTCACAATCGATTTATATCGAGCCCATTGATTTTATATAGCGACGTTATTTTTGTTTAAGATTGATGCTTTCTCAAAACCCTGAAAAGTAATTTCAGGAATTTTCGTAATTCGCCTGCTAAGGAGGTGAAATGAGTTAAAAGTGGTGAAATGTGTTTTCAATTAATCGTCGATATATAATGAGCTCAGCGTGCTATTGTAGTGATTTTCACGTCTACGAGACACCAATAAAGTACTATAAAACGCAATTAAAGAGTTTTTAGATTTTCAGTATCTTAGGAGGTGAAGAGACCTTGAATGTGTTTTACATAAATCCTCGATATCTATCGAACCCGTCGAGATATACAGTTAATTTTTGCCTCACGATTATAATTAGAGAAATGATCACAAAACGATTTTAAGATATTTCGAAATTAGAACTCTCAGTACTGTGCAGTGGTCATACGTGCTTTTTAATTAATAATCGATTTTAATTCGAATGAACGGGCTAGCGTCGTGATTTGCACTTCAAATGGATACTTATACAAACGTCTAGGATGTAAATTTAAAATATTTCGAAAAAGGGTGAAAAAGCGCAAAATTTATTTTCCATCAACCCATGATATTAATCAAACCACTAGAGATATTGAGGTGTTGTTCGCGTCAGAGTGATGCTTACGTAAGTATTTAAAAATTATATGTTAGTTTTTTTTTACTTTATAAGTAACTTGATTAGTAGTAACAAATCATAGTTTGTAAACTTTGATGGCAAACGATCCGAAAAGCAAGTACGAGCCGCGATAAATAACTTATACAGGAGTATCACTCTACTGTAACCTATCGAGACGTGTTGTTGTACAACCTCTCTGAGCCCAGGACATGACTATTTTTTTTTTAATTAAATTTTATTCTCATTATTATTTCGACGTTCTGGTGTACATTCCGGGAAGTTCTGGGCTCGAATTCCGTTAAATTCTGCATGGAAACGTTCAATTCTGACACACAAAAACTACAAGGCAGATCGAATTAGTGCAATTTACGCGTAGTCGTTTAAAGGGATAAAATGGATTATGCAGTTCATTTTCCACTTAGGTTCCTCGACATCAACTCACATATATTATCTCACTAATCTCAAGGTTGGGGCAGCAAATACGTTTCCGCGAAACCTTTTCCCACCAAAACGTTCTAACGGCATCAAACTTTAAGTGAATATTTTGAAAATGTGCAATTGAGGGCACCGTCACCAATGGTTGTGCGCAGGGTAAACATACATTTTTCATTCGATTAACCACTTACCTTTAGGTGTCTGTAAACATCCCACAACGTAAAATTTGCAGAGCTTTAAATAAGACATAGGCGAAGTCGCTGTTAGTGGCAGGAACAAACTTCAGACTGCTTTTCGCGTGGACAGCTATAGCTACTTATCCTTCTGTATAGTTAACTCAACTAGCCGCTTGGACATTCTAATACTTGATGACTAAAGTATGAGTTTTGTGTACAAAGAGGTTTTTCAATTAAAGTAAATATTATCAGTTACGAGAAATACTCGCGTGGAAAGCCGTGGGGACAGCTAGTACTATTGTAAATGTGAAATACAGTCCACTGCAGCTCAATTTAAGACAATTATTCATATTTACAGTTATCAGTAGTGAACATGGTCCTCCGGGCCTGTTTGTATCGATCCGCACAACTGTTTTCATGTTGCGACACATAAGTAAACGTTTCCAGCGTGCTCATGGCGTTATTCATGCAAAGACGCAAAAACGAAGCAATTGCAAATGGCTGGCCGGCGCTGGACTCTGAAACCTGCACAAGCAAAAAAAAAAAAAAACTGAATGGTAAGACAACGGTCAGCATTTATTTCCTCTTAGTGACATTCACGGTTTTTAAGTTTTCGCAAAGGCTCGTCATGGAAACGAAGGTAAAGAACCTAAGTCGCATTCGCGGAACAATTAAGGCAGCGTTCATGAGAGTAGAAGCCTTTGTTGAATGAATATTACGAACACAGTCCTAAACCTGACGAGCTAGAAGTCTGATTAAATTTATTGCAGGAAAAGTGGACACGTTTTAATGCAATACAAGATGAAGTAAATAATTTGATTGACTCAGTAGAAAGTGGAACAGAGCGTGCTGATGTGGAATATAGGTGCTGAAGCGGCAAGGTTTATTGCAACGCAAATTGTAGGAAACTGACAGAAATGAATCTAAGCAATTAAACCAAGATCCTGCAGTCCAAATTAAACTGCCGCCATTGTCACTACCACAATTTAGTGGTGATATTCAAGACTGGGTTACTTTTAAAGAGACATTTATGTCATTGGTAGGCGATAACATAACAATACCACCTATTCAAAAATTTCACTACTTATCATCTGCACTTCAAGGCGATGCAAGACGAGTCATTCAACAAAGATAAGTGAGAGTGGCTACTCAATTGCATGGGACCTGCTTACAGAGAGGTATCAAAATGAAAAACACATAATAAACACACATATAGATAATATAATGAAGCAACCATTCATTACAACAGAAAATGTCATTCAACTGTGACAAATATTTGACACAACAAAAAGTAATCTCAAGGCACTGCAACGTATGAAACAAAAAATCGACACATGGGACGTATTAATAATTTATGTAGTTGTTCAGAGGCTAGATAGTAAAACCAAACTTGAATGGGATCTTCACTCCGCAAGCAAGACTCTATCAACACTAGAAGAATTGTTTGAATTCATAAATCACAAATGCAGTGCACTTGAAGGACTGCAGTTGAAACCTAAAACACAACCTTACAAATCTGCAAGTGGAAAGGTACCGAGTAGAAGCCAAGGTCACTTCAACTAGGGCTCTATAAAAACTCTTTATAGTGCCTTAACTTCAACACATTCGTCACCACACATACACGTGACTCGTGTGTGGTCTGCAGCGATTCTCATATGATTCACAACTGCTCGAGGTTCAAATATCTCTGTCACGAAGAAAGATATACATTACTTAAAGGTAAGAAGTTGTGCATTAACTGTTTGAGTACAAAACACATGATCAAACAGTGCAAATCCAGAGGATGCAAGGTATGTAGTAAATGGCACCACACATTGTTGCATAGACAACCAGTGTCCTTTGAAAATTCTAAGTTTCAAGTTAACCATTGTGTGACAAAGAATACTACAACATCGCATGTTTTACTAGCAACTTTAGGTGAATTACATTCCTGCCGTGCTCTCCTCGACAGTTGTTCCCAGTCAAACTTCGTTAGTAAAAATATGGCGAGACGTCTGCAGCTAGAACGAATTAAAAAATCAAGTGTGTATCAAGGGGATGAATAATGAAGTAAGAACTACCACACACAATATTACTATTGAGCTTCGTTCTAGGTACAGTTTCTGCAAGAAAAAAAATTAACGTGTTTTATCCTCCCTCATGTAACAAGACAGATGCCGGCTGTACGAACAGACTATGTTCTCAATGGAATATTCCAAAGTATTTGAAATTAGCAGACAGAACATTTCATTCTCCAGGCGAAATTGATTTACTCATTGGAGCTGAAATTTTTTCTGAAATTCTTGAAAATGGCAAGTATGAACACAAGGGACTACCTACCCTGCAAAACACAAAGCTAGGAGACATTGTATCTGGAGGTATACATCATGCTTATGTGAAGCATTGTAAGCAGCCTCCAAGTCTTACATCCTTCACTCTATTAGATACAATACTGAATTCCAAATGTGCGGGATATAATAAGAAATAAATCATAACCGAAGTACATTTAAGGAAAAATGAAAGAGAAGTTACGTTACAGTGAAAACTGCAAAGGAGGACAAAGTAAGTATCATTTATGTAAAAGTAATGACAAAGTGACTGTGATACGGCTCTTGTGACTCAAAACGGTTTTGTTTTGTATAATATTTTGCCAATAACAATTTTTCAAACTGCTGAACTATTATTCTTTACAAAGTATAGTTTTATTAGGCAAACATGCAGAGACGTAATTTTTAATGTTTAATATATAATGTTTAGCATTTGTTAATGTAAAATTCTAGGTGGGCGGAATGTTGGGACAAATGTTTATAATCTATGTTAACTTCATATTATCTGAGCTCGAAGTGTATGTTTTGTTTTGATTCTTCTTTTGGAAAAGCAAGCGAATGTTGTTGTCCTGACTGACACACTCACTCACACACTCATCAACGCACAGCCCAAACAGCTGGAACTAAAACCATAAACTTTTAAGGAAAGCTTCATCCCCTTGCCCCGTAGGCACCAACTAAGAATGGATTTTTCGAAATTCGATAATTAAGGGGGTGAAAAGGGGTGAAATGCGTTTTCAAAGAATCCCTGATATCTCATTAACCGGGAAAGCTATCAGAAAAATTTTAACTTCAAAATGTTGCCCATACGATTGCATATTTGCGAAATTTTCTATTTTGCGAAATTCGAAAATTAAGGGGGTGAAAAGCCGTAAAATATTATTTTAATTGCCCCATGATTTCTCCTAAACCTTTTCAGATAGTGAGGTGATTTTTTTTTCTTTACAATGATGCTTTAGTAAATATATAAAAAGTATTTTTAGAATTGTTACAGTCTCCCGAAAAAAGAGAATGATCATGGATATATAATTCAACTGTTGTTTCTTTTTGCCAACCTACTCATAAATTAAACCTCTTTGTCTTGCCTGTATATACCAAAGAATTATCACGGCCTGCCTTTAAGCATTCACTCGGGTATTGTATAAAGTTCGTGGTGTGGGAGGAGTGGGGTCACGGGTTCGTATCCCGTGAAAGACTTTGCGATGGGAATTACTATGACATCATACGAGCATATTGCGCGCAGTCTTTACTCTGAGCGAAGACAATTTATAGTTCACTGTTATTAAGTACGCTGTTACATGCCTTCATCGCATATTGTATCCAGGGTTACTGTTTACATTACATAATTTCACGTGGGCAAAGCCGCAGCCGGCCAGCTATTTTATAGAGAAATAAAAATGAAATAAATTAAAGTACGCTCAGCGAAGTGGACTGGATAAAGCTGTTTGTATTTGTTGTTTTAAAGATATACATAGAATTTAGTAACACCATCAATTAATACGTAATTAAAAGTTAGTTACTCTTTTCTATAGTACACGCGGGTAAAGCCGCAAAAGGACAGCTAATACTATTATAAAAGTGAAATACAGTCCACTCAGCGAATTTTAAGACATTATTTATATGTACAGTTATCAGTAGTGAACACCTGGCTTAACTTAGATTCCAGACGAATTCTCCACGCCTTATTTCCTCTGTACTTTGCGTCCGGTTTTAAACCCCTGTCCTCTTACCACAGTCACAAAACTCGTTCCCGCACAGCAGGTAAACTCGACATTTCTCCGCGCAGAACTAATTTCTTTGCCGGTTCAATCTGTGTCAGCAGCTGCCGCCTCTGTAACAGTTTAGATGAGCGACATACGCAAGTAGAGTCACTCGCAACTCTTGAAGGCTCTGTTTGTAAACATTTGCTCCACCTTGCTCACCAGTGGTTGCACGGTATTTCATTCAACAATCCGCTTTTAATTTGTGGTAAGAACTTTCGTTTGTGTGCATGCGCCTATGTGTGTTTGTATGTTTCTTGTTCAATGTTTTTTAAAATTATTTGTTGTATTGTTCTTAATTGTTAGTCTATATGATTGGTCACATTTACGTGCACTATCCCTTAGTTTTCTTTATGTATATAATTCGTTGTTATGTCTAGGTACCATTTCCATTGTGCATATTAAACATTTAAAATTGTATAGATATTTGTTACTGAAAAAATGCATTGCAAATAAAAGTCAGAAGTCAGCATACTTTAAATTTAGCGTACGGATGACGTTTCTGAATTTCTATTTGCAGCCGGAATAAACTACAGAATGGATATTTGTCTTTTTGTACATCCCAAACCAAACCACGCAACAACTGAGGAAAAGAGAGAGAATGTTTGTAAGTGCGTAGAGAACATTGGCATGTACTGCAAATATAAAATATTCAGCACTAGCAAAACTAGATAAATATTTGGTAATCAACGTAACGTAGATAAGTATATCGGCGAATGTAATTCGCGTAGCAACCATTGATAAGCCGATTTTAAGTTGCAATTTAACCGGTCTGGAGTTATAAGACAGATTAGTTTGAATAATTAAATTTTATAATAGGTTCAAATAATTTTGTTCGTTTATTTACAAATCTTATCAACATTATTTACGTCACAACTCGTACGCCATCAGCTATTTCATATTTACAGAATACAATATTCCTATATTACAGAGAGTGTTGATACATGTATTTATCACAAACATTCTTAAAAGTAAATTAATTCAAAGCATTGTGTAAAGGTACATGGCATTTGCTCATATACCTGAAATATTAAAAAAAAAAAATGCATTCTAACCAAACTTAGCCTATACATTTGAAGAAAATAATACTGCGAACATGTATTGTTTAATAGGCTATGTTGTTCAACTGTTGCAGTTGTAAACAATTTGTACATTCAATGTAATCACGCGTAGAGTAGAAAACATAATTTACTGAAAGAAGTAATCCTTGAAAAGTGAGATTGTTATGACGTCACACAGGCAGGTGTGAACAAACCAAATTCTTTAATTATGGAAAACACCAACACTGCCCAACACCGAATCCGTCGCATCCGCTTGTCATCTCCCGTCCGCCAGTTTTCTTGCCCATTACGTCCGTCAGAATTGCTAGCGATTTACTAAAACGCGTCACCCATCCGTCGTTATTCCTTTAATTGAAATGCTACCAATATATAAACAGAAAACTTCTATGAGATATGAAAAGTTTCCTTAGTATAATTAACATTTACAAATTTTTAATCACTCTATATCGCCATCACAAATAAATTTTACGTGCATAATTATTTACTTATTGAAATATTTTTGGTGTAATGTAAGTAAACATTTTGTAAAACGTTGTTTCGGTTGGTGTTTTCAATTTCCCTGCATGTCAAAATTATCACTATCGTATTTTAAAAATAAATTTACAGCATTTTCTAGACAATCACAAATAAATATTACAGTCTTTTTATTACAAAAAAAACGTTAAAACGATCGTCGTCATCTTTAGAAGGCTGTGATTTCACCCGTCCGCCCGTAAAAAAGTTAAAGCTTGCCAAGTTTTCAATGGACAGACGGATAGAATTATTCCAGACAACTGATTGGCTGGACATCACGTGATCGACGGTTGACAGACGGACGGGTGCGACGGATCATTGTAAATCCCCCTTAATGAAAAAGTGGGTTGAATGTTTGTTATATTATACAAAGGCATATATACATAGATCCATACATATATGCGTTAAAGAGATCTTCATAAGATTCGCGACAATTATTGTCTACATAAAAATTACTTACTTTTATCAACTTCTTTCCTTATTCTTTAGTCACGGTTTTCTTTTTTCTTTTTTTTTTTTTTTTTTTGCGTGAGAGACGAAATACGTGTTTTTCTTTAGTGGAAAATGTGCATGTATGTATTTATTTATTTATTTTCCTATTTAGACACATTTCTTATAGACACTAACATAAACATATCATGGACTCAAACATCACATCATTAATGAAATAATTTTTAGGCTGCTATACTAATTGCTTAAAATGATTGTGTAGTCAGACTACAAAGCGGCTATCACATATTCGGTCTGTAACAATGAGAACATTTCTCTTGCCAGAATCCGAAGCATGAAAGACTCAATTGTACAGGAGTTGGAGGAAGCGTTATGACAAGTTCCGTGGGCCATCAGTCCTCGAAGTGCATTGTCTCCGCAACTTCCCTCTCTGCTCAACACACAGCTCTGCCTCCTTCCACGATCCAAGAAGACGCTCGCCTATCTACTAACGTTCTCGAGTTGACATCTTTATTGACTCTCTAGTCCAAGTAGCCACAATTGCTACCACCAGAGTAGTGTTGTTTTTATATTTCGTTACGAGTCCGCATAGAGGTAGCGTGGCTTATCTTTGCAGCTTTGGAATTGTTATAAAGAGCGTCTTCATTGCTTGTCATACCTTCCTTTGTTTAAAAACTGAACAATTGTCATGTATTGATAAAGATCCTACCTATATTATTAAACATTTATTATCATATTTTTCAAATATGATCGTTGTTAAAAAAAAAATATAACAAAATGTTTACTACAGTGATTAATGAGCTAAGTGGGACGACGTAGTCTTAGCGTGAAATTAGATTTAAAAAATTTTTTCAGTCAAAGAAATAAATCTTTATTAAGAGGAATATAGTTAGGATTAAATTATTTTTATTAAATCATTTAACTTTTTCGGTAACCACGAAGATAAGGTTCACGTGTTGTTTCGGTTGTTATGAGTAAATGTTTTAAAAGTGTGCTTATTTCCATTAAAATTCGAAATATTACATGACTTCAAATCGCAAATTTCTTCTCCGCCAAAATATATATTTAGTATCAAAGGTTTTCTTATGTAAAGTCATGTCACTGTTTGACATTATTACATTCTCTCTAAACGTATATTAACATTACAAATTTCAATTAGTAGATAACTCTAAAATACGCCAAAATAAAGAGAAAAGAACTGTAAAAGACAACAAAATAAAGATAAAATAACTGTAAAAGACGCCATAATGAAAACAAAAGAGGACCAAATATATTTAGAAATAAATTAAATACATTTATAAAACCCGAACCTAACACATGAAAATTAACACCGATTATATTCTCAAAAAGGTACTCTTAAAGGGGTTAGTCAGATTACTATATATACATAAACATCGATTCCAGAAATTTTTACGGCGTTCTCAAATAATTTTACTCGATTTAATTAAAAAATTTTACAATTCTCCTTATTACTTCCGTGCATAAACCACACTTCTTTGGTTGCAACGCTCACGGTGATTTCACGAACTAAACGGGTCAATAAACGAACTAGCGTTTGTAGTGGGTGTAAAACACTAAACGTGTTATTTCATTCCACTTCACGTCGATATGAGCGCTGTTGCATTCTCAGTAGCACATTGCTCTATATTGGTAGTTTAAATTTTATGTAACTTATTGTTATTTATAAATTGAAATGTAGACCCTAGTTGTTATTTTGAATATAGACATGCTATTTTAATAATTTTTTGATAAGATAAAATTTAAAATATTTATAAACACATTCTCATACTATTACCTTAAGATAAATTTAGTCCGTAAATGTATAACCACCATATAAAAAGGAAACTTGAGAATGTGAATTTGGCTAGTCTTTCGAGTTCTCGCCGTTGGTAACACGTCTCGCGCTTTAACAATGCTAAAAAGCCGTAATTTCCTATATTGACCTTTTCCGATATTTGCTATAAGCTTGCAAACTTTTTGCTTAATCCATGTGGTTAAAATATAAATATATACATTTATTTTCTAAACAACAAAGCTTACCGTTTTCACATAGAAAATATGTTCACTCATTCTAGGGAAAATCAAGGAATAAAATAAGCTAATTTTGGTGCATCCTTGTGGTGGTGGCATTCATATTTATTTTGGGGACATTAAACCTTAAGGCGGGACAGTCATATACCTCCTGGACCACGCTGTA
This sequence comes from Medauroidea extradentata, assembly GCA_003012365.1. Classification (NCBI taxonomy): domain Eukaryota; kingdom Metazoa; phylum Arthropoda; class Insecta; order Phasmatodea; family Phasmatidae; genus Medauroidea; species Medauroidea extradentata. The sequence goes on along the minus strand of PNEQ01065601.1, from coordinate 32,304 downwards.
GGCATGGTTAGGACCACATCAAGTGTGTTATGTATACTTCGTTACTTGCTCACGAGCGGTCGCAATATGTTTTATGTTCCATAGTATACCTCCTGCCTGTACAGAGCGTGTGTAGTAATGTGCATACCTGCGGCCATCATGGGTTTGGCTTTCAACAGTTTCCCGAAATCTGTCTAGAAGAATGCATGAATGACTCCTAAACACAGGCCCTTGCTGATTCCCTTGTTATTTTCTCCGTGTATATGTTCGGTATTTCGTGAAACCTTCAACAAATAGACGTAAAGATTTTTATCATATTCCTGTCGCCCTTTTTAAGCACCTGACTTGTGGCTGCTACGACCTCAATTAAGTATTTTTTCCCACTATTGGCAACACTGTAGTAGTACGCTGTGTTGCAACACTCTTCTGTCGTGGTAGAGCGTCGAGCTGCAGGAGAGGATAAGATCGACCTTGACACAAATATCATATGTGCTCTAGCCGTTCTCTGCTCCCGCGTGCCTGGCCTCTAAATGTACAGTATTACAACTTTCGCTTAGGAATTTAAAAAAAATATTACAAATTTTAATTTTTATAGCATTTCTACTACTCGACCACGACAACTAGTCCTCCCGTGAGGGGAAGAAGCATGTCGCTAGTAGTGGGTAGACACGTCACAATGAGGGGAAATATACTGCGCCTGTCATGAGTTCATGGCACACCGTCAGTGGAGATGTAGCACGGCGAAAACCAGCCAGCTGCATGTGTCACAGTATTATGGCCGGTGCTGTGGTGCGCCACACCAGTTGCGCGCGGTCGTCAAGGACAACACAGCAGTAGTTCGCAATTTTCCCGCGGGACTAGTTGTCGTGGTCGAGTAGTAGTTTCAAAATTTTATATGATTATTGTTATTAAAATGGCTAAGGCTACTTTGTTTGTAGCCTAATCACTAGAGACTGCAGATTTCGCTTTATTTTCTGACAGCTGTCATCTATCTCTCGGATTCTTCCAATAGCATACAATGTCGTGGCTTACAGCTGATAACGCTTTTATCCAATAATTAAAATATTCACGGTAGACTGAACCAATCACAAGTGAAAAAGACAAATGAAATCTCAAATGGGTCAGTGAATGATATCTCAGATTGTGTTCAAGACTGTGCAGGTCAATGGAGTCTTAGTTTTTCTTTAATTGTAACACGAATTTCGTGTGTCTATAATAATCAAGGATTACGTAACGAACCAGTTTTATAGTAAATTATCAATTGGCCAGTTCTAAAGATAACTGTTTGAAACACGAAGTTGTCAACGTCGAATTGAGAAACCGTGACACTCTTTATGTTATGTAATTACAAAACAAACTATTTAATTTAAAATTCTCGATTTACACAAATTTAAAACGTGAATAAAACTTTCTGTAATCCGTTTTCATGTAAAAATTATCTAAGAAATTTAAATAAAAAAATTGTTTGTTTGAAAAATTTGTCACTAAAACTCATCCTTTGATGGTAACATGAAATTTTCGGAAGTTCAAACACATACAAATTATATTCGACAGTTTTATATGCACACAAGCCTCTGCTGTGTCTAAATTATCCGCAGTTCCACGGAGCTGGCAGTTTTACGTAATACCATGGTATCCGTGATATCCGTGATTCATTCCTTTGTTTTAGATGCAAATTTATAATACGCCTTAATTCCTCCAATGCACGTCTGTTAAACTGAGATCTATCAGCAATATAAAGTAAATGTGCGCGCATTTCTGTTATCCTTAAATCCTGTTTCTATTGTCTCAGGAGTATAATCTATTTATATCATTGATAGGGAGCCACGAAATAAGCGATGTTTTACGATACAGCAGACTAATAGACTGGAATGTTTCTTACTCTCGTTTGATCACAATTTCATTGTCTGCCGTTTGTGAGCGATTCTGAACAATAACTGGAAGTTTCGTTTCAGAGTGACCAATCATCTATAAAGCGGTCACATCCGTAAATAACACCACATTAAGGCGTGTGTGTGTCCAGTGAACCGACAGAATGAGTTCCTGTATTTACACTGATAGAAAACAATTCCCGGAAATTACGGCAAAGTTTTGGCAAAACTTATCCAGAGACCTTCTTTGAATCACGGAACACCTAATTTTCTGTTGAAACATAATATTTCGCAAAATTACGGGCAATCCATTTCCTCACAAAATTATCCATCTTAAAGTAATGGCATTGTAATTTGTTTTCCAAAATATAACGTTTTCTTCTTTGCTATCTATTTCGAGATCTTGAAGAAACACACAGAAACCTGATTATTTCTTGGAATTTCGGAATTCACAGAGAGTGAAACCCACGACCTTAAGATCACCAGGCAATCACCCTACACACTGTATCACATTGGCCACATAGTCAACGAGAGAGATTCATTCAGTGGTAACATACAAACATTGTTCTTGACATGCTAATGTTACAGAACTTGATCTGTACAGTTGTAAAAATATGATTTTCCTCTCAATAGATACAGATGCGTGCCTTCGTGAAACGAAGGGAAGAGATGCGACTTTATTTTCCATCTGGGATAAGTTCTTTGTGGTGACATGCATAGTCGCTCAGTGAAGGATAGACGAAGCGGCGAGAATAGAAGTTGTACGTGCCACACGAATAGTATGAAGCAACTGAGCGAGTGACGAGTGCGGGCCGACTCGCTTATCTCTTCGTCGCAGTAGGCGGGTTACAAGGGAAACGATGTGATCTCGCCCTCTCTGACGAAGAGAAGCGAGGCGGCCACACTTGTCACTCGCTTAGTCGCTTCAGAATATTCGCGCAGCACGCATAGTTATTTATTATTCTCGCTTCGCCTATTCCTTGTCCATATGTATACGAGGCCTTGAATGTCCCGTATCTCTTTTCTTCGCGGCAGTGTGTAGAAAACCAGTAAGCAGCTCTTCACATCTCTCCTCTTGGCTTCTCTTCACTTTGCACCAGTGTGCCTCTACTGTAGGATCTGTAGTGCATATTAATACCTACAATTTTTAACAAGCCCAATAAACTATTCTTTAACACTATGGAAACATATTTCTGTGAAATTTTGGGAATTTATGGTGAAGCATCCGTAAACTGACAATACGGACAAAGTCCGTAAACTTCCCCATAATAGCAGTATTTTTCTGAAAATATTTCCGTGAATTTGCAGAAATGTTTGGCGTTGTCTAAACTTGAGTAATTCAGTCCTCGACTGGAGGCTTCCAGTTGACCACAAGAGACTATGAGGTTAGTGTTTAGTAAACAAGCGTCGTTGCTTTACTTCGGAGCCTTGGAACGAGCAAGGATAGATATTAAACATGCTGAAGTATATATTTGGTCTGGCTCAGTCACCTTTCTAGATACCGCTTTCCGACGAAAAACCTTTTCTGCAATGATATGAGGAAAATTGTGCTACGCGAACAACACCTTTGACGGAAAAATAATATGGGTTTTGAAGTGTTTTTAGCCCGAATATACTTCCAAGTTCATAGTTTTCAGGGAATATAAAACAGACTTAAAGATCGTATAGTAATCGATCGTGTCGAGATGAGAAAATACGTAGCACACAACATAGCAATATAATTGTTAACCACTGTAGTTTTGTAAAAATTGTATAACATTTATAAGAGGAAGAGCATTTATAGTGTGTGTGCTTCAACCATGTTAAATATAGATTATTCTACTAAGTAAGTTACATTCTTTCTTATTAGTTATTCTCAATATGCAAAATTGGACAGTCTTTGTTATAAAGAAGAATCAAACATATGACACGTTTGTCTGCCTCGCCACAGCATCAATCTTCTCACACTATAAAAAAATGTTTGTAGTTTTACAAAGGAAATCCTTGGAAATCCGTTGCCAAAGAAATTCCTTGAAAAACTACAATGGTTGTCCTTGTAATAAAATACAAGGTATACTGTATGTTTGTAAAATTACAAGGAATAGCCTTGTAGCGGTACTTTCAACAAGGGAAAAAATAAATTTAAATGTGCAAGGTACTTCATTAATAACACTTAACCGTAACTATCAAATAACTTTTGAATAAAGGACGTATACATAAAATTATTTTGAAAAAAAAAAAAAAATACTTCGGGAGGTGCTAAGTTACGAACCACCCTCTACATACTTAGCTTCCACTCATCTTACCCCTAGACTACTATGACCTTTGCTTTCAAAGTCTTTATTTTTTGTATGCATTCAATGTACAGTTCAATAATAATTTTATATTTTAAAGCATGCATATAATTAATATAAACATTCACTTTATTCCAGAAAAATACTTTTCAGAGGTTGTGATCTTACATAAGTAATTTCCGGCGAGCTTAAGATTTTTGTAGGCTACACATTTTTTTATGTTTTTTGCAAACAAAATCATTTTTACATTATAAACTAATAATTTTACAAGGAAAATTTTCCAGCATTTATAAAAGTTTGTACAACTACGAAGAAGTGCCGTGTCATATTTTACAAAATAATTTACAGTGCAGGAACTGTCGGTATAGGCACAAAGAATTCCTTTGTAGTATTACAAAGTTTACCTTTGTAACTTCATGAACTAATGATTTTACAGAGAAAATCCTCGTAAATTTTACAAAATGTTTTAGATGTTCAGATGAATTGGACGCACCATTTATTAGTTATTATTTAAACGTGGTAGCAAGTTCGTAAGTTTCCCCGCCCCCTTCCCAGATTTGAAACACACGAAGAAAAATATTTTTAACCTAACTGGCAGTTGGTGTATAATCTGTTGGTAACATGATCCAATTGTCTTGATCGCAATTTCGCGAGATCGCCACCCGGCAGACAATAGATATCCACGGGCGACACGTCTGCTGCAGCTTCCCACGACATGTTGAGTGGAGGTTTGGCGGAGGGAGGGGGTGACTGCTACCAATTGTAACCAGACAGCAGTCATTGTGCGTTCTGACCACGCCGTCATCTATTTAACCTCTTCCTCCCTCCTCCCTCGCCCCATGAACTATACCTCCAACATCACACGTACAGTCCACGGCCTCAGTGGTTACACACTTATGTACACGACTACCAGTCTGTACAGCACAACCCAACATTATGAACACACTATATACATTATATTGCATCTAATATTGTTACCTTATATACTTACCGAACAGCTTCAGGTATCAAATCACTACAAGGTCAGTCGATTATGATCTGGTCTACAGTACGAGAGGTCCTGGGTTTGAATCCTGGCTAGGACGTTGGCTCTTGTGTTTTCCCTTCCCCTGAACTTTAGTATCATCGGCTCTTTAGAGGGCGTGGTACATAATTCAAAGCTAAAAGCATTAGTCTATAACTGTAGGTTTCTTGAAGCCAGTTTGCGAAAATTAAAAAATAGCAATCCTAGACAATAGTTTTAGCCAACGTTTAAAACAAAATTGTTTTCAGTGTTATGAACTTCTGAGGCAGAATATTTGACGTTGTAACCTCGTGCATTTAACTGCGGCGCAAGGGATCACGCGAAATGAATTAGAAATTCTGGATAAATATTTACTAATAAAGTTAGCAACTGCCAATATGTAGGATTGTCATTGAGTAGTTTATCAATCTTGGCTTCGAAAAAAGCGTAGAAACCAATTCATGTTTCCAGCGTTTATTTATCTACCACGCACTCTCAAGACCTCGCTTTTAATTAGCCGTAAAACCCTCTCACCTAACTAGCAGGTTAAGCTAATACATGTGTGCTGTGGCAGCTAACAGATCCAAAATCAGTGAAATAGGGTATAAGAACTCTTACAAACGTAGTAGCAAATCTAAAATGCCGTGGTTAAATAGTTCTGGGAAAATCCTTGCTATGATTTTGATTTCATTACTTATTTTGAAGAATATTTTGCCTTGTTCCGTCATGAATATAAATACTGAAACTACGTTACCATAGTCAATATTTATTTCGCCAGTTGAGAAGGCCGTAAAGAAGGTTTCTTTGAAGACAATACTAATATTAGGAATCTTATTTTGGAACAAGTTAATACAAATTGAGGAGCCCTGTCAAGTAACATACTAGCAAAATTAAGAAAGACAGAAGTCACAAAGAACTTTGTACATACATTCAACAGGTCATTTATAAGGCGAGGCCTTGAAATTACTGCCATGGCTACATGAGTCGAAGAAAATAATGTGTACGTTATTAAGTTAAACTTTTGAAGCCCTGGTTGTTTTAATTCTAGTTAACTTACATAGTTCAGCCAGTTATTGGTATTAGCATAGTGTTGGCCTAATGTTTGAGTTAATAAACGTGGTATATAGATTACACCTCTCACATATGTGGACTGCAGAGACAGTAGCAATTCACGGGGATAATTGACTATTTACGAGGCTCCAACATGCTGTGTTTAACACTGCAGGTTTTATATCGATATTGACAATCGTTTATTTCAAGCGCTGTTTCTGTCTTCTACAGGCCCAGTTAGAGCTGTACATAGATCACACGATTTTTCGCGAAAATAATCCTGCAACAGTTAGTTACAATGTCGTATGTACACATATGAAGCTCTACTTCATGGTTACTGGCAGAATGTATAATTGCACAGACGTGGCTCATTTGACTGAGCCAATAGGAACAAGGTTACTGCGACACCACATGTCTGTGATTGGCGGGTAGAACCCTAGACGCTGAGAGTTATAAACAGCCAATCACTGACCATGAAGCAAGGCTACATATGTGTACATAAGGTATTGAAACAAATTGTTGCAGAATTATTTTCGCGAAAAATCGCAGGCTCTATCTGTACAGCTTTGAAACAGAACGTGCATGATTTATCACGAAATTGTTCACACGTGTTACAAATTTAATCGTCCAATAATATGATAGAAGGTCATGCTTCACTGTTTCTGATATTTATGGGATGGTTATATTTTTAAGGTTATACGAGAGCAGCTTCCAGAAATCTGTTTGGCAGTTTTGCTCAAAACTATTTGTTGCATGATAAGTAAATTTGTCAAGAGAAGATGATATCCGGTTTCGACGAATAAGTCAATAAACAAAACAAATCGTTACTTACCTAACTTAGCTAAAATCATAGCACAGTGTCTTGGACAAACTAGCGAACATGGTGGCAACCCTTCTATAAAACAGCCAAACAGAATAAATTTTTTTAACAATTATCAGGAAAGGAAACATAAGTTTTTCAGGTTTTTTTTAATTGATTCAATTGGTTCTAGTAATATTTTTCAGTTAAGGTAGCGGCAAAAGAGACGAGGTAGTGTGTGCGCTATCATCATTCTCTTTGGGTTTACGAATAGTTAGCGTTGTTGGTTTTATCGCAGGAATAGTTGTTGACTGTTTGCTTAGTTTTAAAGTGACGTGTGTGTTTGTCTTACATTCTTCATTCGTTACTGGTACGGAAACATTTCACTGGCCTTTGATAACGCTGTTGCACTACATGTGAACGGTTGTATTTCATCTCGTCTATAATCAGCGACGCAGTGTCCCGTGAAGGTTATACAACAAAACAAGGAGCAACATGGTGCACTGGTTTGAAATACACGCTGCCATGAAAGATTCACGTGATTTTCCATTTTTGTATTTTGTTTTATACCCCGAGATACAGAAAAACGTAGTTCTGTGCAATAACGTTTTTGGAGGCGAACTTTTTCCCAAAACCGGCAGAACAAGATAATGTATTATAGCACAATGAGCGCACAGGACATTGAGGAATCATTAATATGTGGAGCTCGGCATAGAGATGTAAACGAATGAGATTTTACCAGACACACACCTTCAAAACCAAAATAATTACGCTATAAAATTTCTAGATAATAACAGTGTTTAATAGCGAGACTAATACTTTGGTGAAAATAAGTTAAGATATCTGGGCTTATTACTGGTTATAACGTGAAACTATATTATACTTTTACTATTCAGTTTTACAATAAAAACTTTGTAACGGTTATTTTTTTTTTAACGGATCTGTTTCTAAATTTCTGATTTATTGACATTATTATTATTTTCAAATAATCTACCGCAGTAACTATGTATACGTCAGCAGCTTTTTAAATTACATTCAGATCGTGAAACATATTAACTCCAGAACAAGCAATATACGAAACCATTACAAGACGATAAAAATTCGCTACTAATAATCTGTTAATTCTAATTCAAACCAATTACAAAATCACTCGTACCAAACTCACGTCTCATACAGGATGTTACAAAAAGGCACGGCCAAATTTTTAAGAAACTTTCCACACACACAAAGAAAGAAAATATGTTATATGGACATATGTCCGGAAACGCTTAATTATCATGGTAGAGCCCAATCCCTTACATCTCGTTAAATATCATCGTAAAAAATATTTCGCATAGACGCTGTTCCAATTACCCAATGGAATGTTTTGTTATAATGTACGTTATTTCCTAGGATCACCGCCAGGTGGGCGACTTTATGGAAGGTAATCGTGACTGCATTGCGTATCTTCAACTCACATGAAATGATGGACTGGGAGCACACAGAAATAGACAGTACCAGTATTACATAACACACGTTCTCAAATGAAATGTTCAAAATTACTTCCGTGAGCGAGGATACATGCATCTACCTTCCGCCTCATGGAATCCCTGATACGCTGATGTATCCTTGGAGTATGTCATATTGCATCAACTGGCCCACCTAGCGGTGAATCTAGGAACTAAAGTACATTGTAAGAGCCAATCCATTGGGTATTTGGAACACTTTCTGTACGAAGTGTTGTTTACGATGATATTTAACGAAATGTAAGGAATTGAGCTCTACAATAATTAGTATCCAAGCGTTTCCGGATATATGTCCATATCAGATGTTTTCTTTCTTTGTGTGTGTGGAATGTTTCCTGAATGTTTGGCCGTGCCTTTTCGTAACACCATGTAAATAAAGAGCTACGACTAATCGTTACATAATTTAATACTTGCCAGGAATACCACATTTAACATTCAAACTGCACTGTTTTAGTTAAAATATTAAAATATGTTATTTTGTTGTGGTTTTTAGTAGAATAATTACAGTAAGCAATTTTAGTTAGTAAGATGTCTTAATAAAATTGTATAGTACTACTTTGCGTACTAATTTACGTTTTACAGCTACAATGCAGTAGTGATACAACTGGCATCGTCAACGTTCAATCAGAAGGGCGTAGACCATCTCTAGTATCGACATCCGGTCTTTGCAATTATGTACTGTAGGCTACACAAACATAAACAAGAGCAGAGTGCGTCGTACGATGTTCTGTGTGACTTCCTCTGTTCGTCAACTTGAGAGAAGTGCAGTGCGCTAACTTATTTCATTTACCTACGGTCAGACACTTCCGTGTTTTCAGAAGTCGTTCAGACGTTTTCGACTTACCTGCACGTGAAAAGTGTTCAAACTATGTCGCTATCACTTTAAAAATTGTTCACGCTTACTAAAAACATGATTTTCGGGTCCCTCATAACTAATGGTTGTTTTTATTCAGACTGACGTACGTGGGAAAACAACAACCAGATATCAATAACGCAAAGACGGAAACACGCGTTGTACTTTGTATCACATATCACAAAAATAAACGTATATGATCATCGTTTGAAGCCCCGTCACATATCAAATAGAACTGCTCGCTACTTGAGTGCCTTACGCGCACAGAGGCCGCGGTAGCCAAATATCAGACTATTTGCCTTCCACCGAGATGTTCCGGGTTCGATCCCCGGATGTTTGCATGTGGGAATTGTACCGGACGACGCCGTTGGTCGGTGGGTTTTCTCGGAGATCTCCCGTTTCCCCCACCGCTTCTCTCAGGCGCTGCACCATACTCACCCCATATCACCTCCTACCAGCGCCGAAGACCTTGTTTTCCAAATCACTCACTCTTACACGTATATAGTATACTTAGGGTTGAGGAAATTTCGCGAGTTAAGTGACCTGTATGATAGAATCCATTGTCCTATGCATACTCAAGCCCTGTGTATTCGTTCATTGTCTGCTGTTTCACTGAGTAGCAGTTAGTAGACAAATAGTCGAGGCTTGAGTATGCATAGTATATTTTATTCTAACATGCACGTCATTGAATTCGCGAAATTACTCCATCTATAGGTATACTGCATTTCATACTATATGCCGGTCAGAGGCACTCTTAGGCGCTCCATCCGTTTTGTCCGGCACACACACCCACACAAAAAAAAACCATTGTCTATCAATACGACGGTTGAGATAAAGTGAGCTCTAAAGATTCAACTTTTGAAATAAATCACTAGCCGTTACTGCATTTAAGAGTGCGTGGTAGATAAATAAACGCCGAAAACATTATTTGATTCCTATGCTTTTTTCGACGCTATTTTGGATGAAATACTCAATGACGATACTAAATAATGGTTTTTGCCATCTTTACGAGTAAATATTTATCCAGAATCACTAATTCGTTACGCGTGATCTCTTGCGCCGCAGTTAAATGCACGAGGTTCCGGCGTCAGAGATTGTGCCTCAGAAGTTCGTAACACTGGAAACAATTTTGTTTAAAACGTTGGCTAAAACTATTGTCTAGGATTGCTATTGTTTATCTTTCGCAAACTGGCTTCAAAAAGCCTACAGTTATAGATTACTGCTTTTAGCGTTGAATTATGTACCACGCCCTTAATTCAACGTTATAATTATCGGACTCACATCTTGGATAATTGTTAGCGAATTAACGGATGCAGTCCCAAATATTTTCTTAATGAAACAAAATAATACTGAAACAAATTCTATTGATATCGTACTAGTGGACCTTCATGTACTTTAAAACTTGTATTTATGTTCTTATGTATGTACCTATATTTACTACATAATTTCACTTGATAAAGTGCCAAGTGCCAACACTAAGAGACGCGACACGGTCCTTTATTTACCGTCGCCTGCACGCTACTTCAGCCAGTGCTCCGTCGTGCAGACACTAGGTATATTCAAAATTCACGTAACAGTGGAATTCGGCTGCTTCACGCTTTAGTTGCCAGACTGTAAGTTCGACCTTTCATAAATTTACATTTTGACACTGACTTCTAGTTCATTGCAATTATTTAAAATAAACAGGATACCTTTGGTTGTTTTATTTTAAACAATTGCGAAGTGTTAAGTGAAATATTTGTTGTGTAGTTTTTGGATCAGTTCCGTTTCAGAAAGTTTGAAACTACCGTGTTTCGCCTACAGGTAGACATAGTTTGCTAGAATTTTTTCCCCCTTGTACAATCAAAACTGTAACATACACTATAAATGTTAGAAATAACTGCTGTTCGTGAATGCAATTTCTAAGTTTTAAGTTACATGAAATTTAAATTTTTGTGTGAATTGTTACGTTTAACGATTGCCATAATTCGAATTTGAAATTACACATTTCTATCCTGTTTCGCATGTAAAGAAAGGGCTTTATTTATTTTGGCTGTAAGTACGGTGGCGTCGTGCATGGCAGGTAAACTGAACGGAGCATGAATTCTTAAATAATATAATGTTACGCCGTGTGTTAGTTAGCAACGGTTTTGTGTATTCAATCCGAATATAATGCGCACTTGTTTACTGATACGTAACGGCAAATGTGCGTATGGCATAAATTAGAGTCGGCGCACAAGAGCCCGTTCAATTATCATAAAAGAACAGCCCATCTTTGAATGACTATACTATTAAAACGCAACAGTTTACAACATTGGTTGACCAATAAAATGAACGGTGGAACAATGAAGTTTCTTTAACACATCTTCACAAATGTTCAATGCGACCATCACACGTGGCTCGAGCCATATCTACGCGATACGCGAAATCGTTTCACACTTACGTCAGCATGTTCGGCGTTATGGTTTGGATGGCATCAGTAATTCTTTAATTACAATGGAATTCTCGCAGAACAAACTGGAGAACACAGAGCGCCTTCTGATCCTGCAGCATCGTGTTGCGGACTGGCACACAACACACGCTCGTAGCGAAATGTCTGACGCTTCCAGCGCCATAAATAACGTAGTAGTTCCACACGGTTCAATTGATTGGTCAACCAAGGTTGTCGGCTGTTTATTTTTGGTACTATAGGCATTCATAGTTGCAGTATTCTTTTATGATCATCCCGTATAGGCGTTAACTCGCAGAATACCCATTGTTCAGCACACGTATACCTAATGAGCAGATAATGTAGATAACATTTTCGGAGTAGTTTAACGATAATGTAAACATTGCACAAGGTACTCAAATAAAATCCGGTAGCAATGTTTATGTTTACATCTAACTGAAAGATACAAACTTGCATAGAATATAGACTAGGCACGACTTTTACGAGTGCTCACTTTATCCCGAACTGCCTGTAAGCAGACAACATAATACTTAAATATAACATACAACACATTTTTGCATATCTTCTTATTTCATTCTCCAGTAAATATCTTAGAAAAAATAAAGCACTATTCCAAGAAAGTTAAATACACTGAAAGAAATAAATAGTAACGCATGTGTGAGGGAGCCGCATATATAAATAAATAAATAAATAAATAAATATATATATATATATATATATATATATATATATACACACACACACGTGTACAAGAAACATATTTGACACGTATTTAATTGTTTACTTCACTGCATTATTCTTTCCCTAACCAATTCTTCAGGCAACATTTTAGCATATAGCTTTTCAATTGTATAAATAAAAAAAATCGTTCATGAATATCATTTTCCTTTAGCTCTTATAACGTTATAAATAGTTAAGACTATCAATCAAAAATCTAATAAATTCGTTTTCGGTTGTTCAGATGTTTGATGTACCACATAAAAGGCGGAAATATGTAATTGACTTCGAGGACAGAAGCACGATGTCCACTGACGTTGTTACATATCAGTACAATGAAGCGATACGCCGCTGTTGGCAACGCGTCATTTTCAAACACTTAGAGAACCTTGTTTCTGTTATTGAGAAGTTGTTCAACTTCTGTGAGTCGACCAGAACCGGTTTGCATGGAGTGAAGCTGAAACTAAATAATATTCGTGATAATTTTATTGACATGTTTGTTACGAGGATGTGCAGTGACTGGTAAACATGCCACAAGGAACACACGAGGCACACGCCGAACAAGCACAGCGAAACAGGAGGAAATAAGAGAGAGGTAATATACACTGTTAAGAAAACATGGCTGTGAATTTATATTGCACAAGCAACAAAATAAATCTGAACAACAGTTCCAAAGTATATGCACGTATTGGTAACAGGTAAGTAAACGCACGTACAGTTGAACTTTGATATCAATATTCGGTTATTACGACATCTTAAAAGGACGACAGTTTTGGTGTTCGACTGTTGTCAACTATCGCATTACCGAAGTTGCACTGTAGTTTTCCCAATAAAATGATCTTCGGCATTGGTTACCTGTCTTCCAGTCGCTTTGATTCACTTGGTCCTGAACTACACAGCAATATCAGAAGTCGAGATAGCATTTATAGTAATCATGCATGTATACGTATATTTACGTATGTATATACACGTCGCAACATTCGTGCATAAACATATTACCCAGTTAAGTAAGTCGGTGTTATCGTGGATTATGTCAGTATGGTGTTTCAGATCTTCAAAAGGGCGCTGAAATACTACCGAACGGTGAAATTTTCATTGAAACTTTGATTATTTCAGTGAAATAGAGAATTTGTAAATAGCTTTCAAAAGAAAAACAGACATAGAAAGTTCGTCGTATAGTTTTCAAGTTAAAAGTTTTTGTGGTTAAAGAAGTTTGCAAAAGGTGGTGTTTGCAATATAATTGTGTATCACTGAGTTAAAGACGTTAAAGTTTAACAACAATTAACACTACCAAGAAGTCGTGGTCAATCGAAACATAATGTGTTAGTCATACAACACCGTCAAAAGTCTTTCGTAGTTTTATTTCTAAATGTCTGGTCTAAGAAATTCCAAGTAATTACAGGGGTTCACATTAGAGAGGACCTGAGTTCGATATCCGGTCCATTTCAATGGTCATAAGGGTGTCCGAAATAAGTTATGGTGAATTCAGAGCTAGTTTACTGATACACAACTCTTCTGGTTCTTAATCTCTGAGCAACTGCTATTATGACCTCGCTGTCGACGATATTGCAGTGAACTATGCCACAGGCTTGCTTACAATCATCGCTGCTCAAAGTCTCGTAGATAAAGCAAGCTTGATGGCGAAAACACTGCACAACGCCGTGCACGTAAGAGTGACGAGGCACTTTGTGTCAGTCAACCCTTATCGCACCCTTGTTTCTAAATCTTAGAAGCTGGTAGATAACAGCACAAGATGTCCCCTACAGTATGTACAGTTGAAATGACTTATTATGCTGCGACTGAATGTATGACCCACAAACAAATGGATCGCTAAGTGTGACGTTGGCCGGAGTATTTGACACAGCATTACCTCTACGCCCAAACAACTCTATTGGTGTACATTGCTTTGCTATTGTTATTTTATTACTGAATTGGAGCAGTGACCATGTAATTGTTTTTAAAGAAAGTATAGTGTAAATTCATCGTATATTTCTTTATTTTAGTTTTATAAATATGGTTAGTAATTCACCAGAAACTGCTGTTTGAAAAAGCCATTTTCAGCCACTTTGAGAAGCCCGAAAATTATGTTTTCGATCATCCTGATGACTTTTTAAACTTTATATAGACAAATATTAGTGTGTATGCTTCTTTAGTATTCAAATGTACGTCTAATCAGTGGTGGATCCAGAAGGGGGAGAGTACAGAGGCCCTTCCCGAGAATACCCCCAAAAATTTCACCAAATAAATGGTGAATAAAATACAGAAAAATATTATCTTACACTTTTCGTAAAGCTTTATGAAATGCAACACAACATTGACGACACAATCATGGTTTGACAACTTTGTGTTGCAATAACATAGAATTTATAAAAAATATAAGAAATTAATTGTTTCCGCAATTTAAATTTCTAAATTCCAAGATGTTTTGTGCTATTTAATTTGCTCTTCAATATAATTACTGAATTTGTTTTCAAGTTCTAACAAAATTTAACAGCCACACGTGGAAGCAGAAGGTTCATAATGTATCTATAATTATTTTATATCAGCACAAGACACACTTTTAAAACATAATTCATGCCGTCCATCATCCGTCCGTCCGCCAGTATTTTGGCCTGTTCCGTCCATCAGAAATGCTAACGATTTACTAAATCGCGTTACCCGTCCGTCGTTATTCCCTTAATTGCTACCAATGTACAAACAGAAAACATCTGTGTAATATAAAGAATTCCCTTAAATATATTATTTACTTTTACAGATTTGTACTCAATCTATAACTGCATATTGCAAACGGTGTTCTTCGCCACAAAGAAATTTAACGAGCATAACTATTTACTAATTTCATTACTGATGGTGTAATGTGAGTAAGCATTACGTAAAAAAAATTTCTATTGGTGTTTTATTTTTTTCCGAACGCCAAAACTATCAGTATCGTATTTTAAAATAGAATTTACAGCGCTATCTAACAATTGTAAAAAAACAGTCTTTTTATTAAAATAAAGAGTTAAAATGATAGTAGCTGTCTTTAGAAGACAGCAATTTCACTCGTCCTTCTGTATTAAGTTAAAGCATGGTAATCTTTCGACGCACGGACGGATGTAATTATTCCAGACACCTGATTGGCTGGAAGTCACGTGATCGGCGGACGGATGACGGACGGACAGGCGCGACGGGTCATTGTTAATCCCCCTTTAAATATATTACAATTTCTGAAAGCGGTTATTCATTTGTATAATTACTTCTTAAATACCGCATTTCGAACCATGAAAACCCCCGCTTTATTTGCTTGGGGTGTGGATATTTCTACATTTCAAGGCACTCATCCCCCCCTTTTTTTCTCTCTCAAACGGTGACCCAGAGCTGGAGCTACCCCTTAATGTAGTAAACTATATAATACACATTCCGTAATTCGCAACTCGGTGTAAAACATTTCCAGCTGCAATATATCAAGTTCCAAAATATTATTGTGAGTTGTAAGGGATTTGATTGGTTGTGATATTTTAATTTTTACCTCTCTGTACTGGTTATCAAAGTATACATACAATTCTCTACAAACGAAAGAGTACGTAGTGATCACGGGCATTACACCAAATATTTCACGTATGTTACAACGCTGAGAGACAGAACGTCAATGCAGGATTTGTTGCAACTAGCACTGGTGAGTAGTCTACGAAATTACTCTGTAATGTTCTATGTGGCGAAAGAGATATCTCGTTGCTGGTAAAATAGCAATACAGCAAAGATAAACAGGTATTTCACTGTATTTATTTAGGGGTGTAGGGTAGCGACCAACTTAATCATTACGGACTTTCTTTGAGGATGTAACGGAAATCTAACGGTAGAACATCGTTCGACTTCAGTTGGGAACTATTTTTCACACTTCGAATAACCGAACTTCGGTTTTCCGTGGTTTCCCGAAAATGCTTCACTCAGGTTTCTCATCTCACGTTGTTTGTCTCTAACGTCCTCACTGTCGACAAGGCGTAAAGTCATTTTACTTGAAACAACTAGTTCCTTCCCAACTGAAGCTTCTAACATCTGTCAGAGACAGCAGTAAAGGTAAGTCATACGGGCAATACTGATGCGTAAGACAAAAATAATACCCTCCTTATGCGCAGAGCATTACGTTATCCACGGTGTTTTCTTTGTATTATTTTTCCTATAAGACTTTAGGGTGGTTGATATGTTAAGACGTGGAAGTGACGGTAGCAGTTAGGGTGACACAGCACACACATCACGCCACATTCTCGTCCCTAAACGCAAGTGTGAGATGGGTTGGGGCATTCGAATGGTTACACCACATGGCTCTCACCAAGGCGAACTGAGTTCTATCTCCGGCTGGGTATGTCCTCCTGGTTTTTCGTATGGAGGAAAAGTGGTTGTGTATGACTATAATAAACTACGAATTTTCTAGAGGGTTTCCCACTTTCTTATTTTATCGCTTAACCGTTGAAGGGTTTCGTTTGATGTCATCCTTCAATAATATGCGGATGGTTAGGGGATGCATTCGGATTACAATACCCTGTCTCCCACTACCCTCCTCATACGATATTTATTTAGCGGTATGAGAAAAGAATCTGTGTGGAGCATACCCATCATTGCGGTAACCCTCATATTAACGTAACGATAACGGTGTATTGCAAGTGCCTACACGTTTTACACGATTATGCGCCATTCTTTTCATTACCTAACAAAGTCCACGAAACGCCAATTCTCACCATTTTCGGCAGTAAAAAAATAAAAAATAAATAAAAATAAATGCATGAAGGACGTGATATGGGCATACAAGTTTGTAACGTGTTTGAATGCTATTCCAAAACAGACGAATGCTAAGCACATTTAAAATAATATTGTTGCGGTCGGAATTTTGCGTGGTGGTTGGGGGTCTGGGACGGAGGTCACATTACGGAAGCACTTGACTGGAAAATGTTATTGTTTCAAACATTTTTGTATTTGACCGATTAGTGGTTTGTTTTGATGACATGTATGGTGACTATTTTATACAGTAATAGGACAATTTTTGCTTTCAATGTTTTTTTTTTGTAATGGCCATGTCAAAGTCCAAATTTGCATAAAACGGTTTCATACTTTAAAGTAAAATCAACCGACCTACCGAACTGAAAAATTCACACTGAACAACTAATATCTAGGCTATAAGGTATCTTATATATAAAAACAAATATAATGTGTTTGTATTTCTAAAATATTCTTGAATTATCTAAGTATAAATTATTTTAATATTTTTTTTGTTTCATAGGAGATCTTGTAGCCTAAAACATCGTTAATTAGAGTAATTTTTTTTTTTCAGATTCGCAATCAGTTTAATTTATTTTGATTTATAAACCCGTTTTATGCAAATTTGGAATTTTGATGTGCTACTATAAAAAAACTACGAATGCTAAAATATTTTCATTGCAGTATAAAATAGCCAAAAATGTATATCTATAAAACAAACCATGTCTCGTACAAACATAACATGTTTAAAACGAAACAATTTTCGGTCAAGCGCGCCTTTTAGCAGACGTCATATAATTTATTTGTGGAAAGTACAGTGTTACGTGAAACGAGTGCTCCTCGCTGCAAGAGAATTTTTAAAAATAATTTTGGAAAGTCTGAAACTCATATTTAAAATACACTTACCGAATTTTTAAACTTAATGGCATAGTAGGCTGACGTGCGTGTGATATTATCTTAATGTAAATAAGTTATGAAATGCACGATCAGTGGTTTCGCTATACTGGAACATTTTCTTCAATGCATTATAAGTACATGTAGTCTTCCCTCCTTAACTGAAATATTTAATTTATTGTTTCCATTATTTTATTTTTACATTTTTGCTTGGGGTGGTTTGTTTTATAGGCATACGTTGTGACAGTATTTTACTCAAGTGAAATTTTTTAGCTTCCGTAGTTTTTGTATAATAGCCTTTTTAGTCCAAATTTGCAAAAAAACTGTTTTATGCAAGTAAGTTAAGCCAATAAACTTCCCGAAATAAATAAATTCACACTGAAGAACAGCGCCATGGACTATGACATGACATGTATAAAAACCACATTGATTATTGCTTATATTTACATAGTATTTATATATAATTGGCTTAAATACAGCAAAAGTCAATGCGATTTGTAAACATCTCATTTCGTAGCTTGTACCACTGCTCTTCAGTGTGAATTTGTTGATTTTTTAAGCAAGTTGGTTTTTCTTTATTTCATAAAAACGTTTTCTGCAAACTTTGAATTTAATGTGTAATAATACAAAAACTATGAAAGCGTAAAATCCGGGGCGTCCTTTAAGGGGGGCTGGGTGAGCAAGTGGCCCCCCCCCCCCTGGATTTAGAATTTTAAGTGTATAAAATACATATTTTTTTTTATTTAAATAATGCTGACTTAAGCACATAAAACTGAAGTTTTATTATTAAAATGTGTAATTTACAAATGCCAAATTAATAAAAAAAGATGCAACAAGGTCACTGTCGTCGAAAAAAATCTTGCCACCATCCCCAAGAAAAACTTGAAATGACTCCCCTGCTAAAACATTTCGTTACAGTAAAACCTCTAACGCGCTGGTAGGCAGTGCCATTAAGGGCGCGTTCTACCGCAATTTTTATCATCATTATTTAATTTTGTATTTGTACCAGATATTTTTTTCTTGTTTTAGACACAAAATGTGACTAAATTTAGCTCTTACAAATTTTTTTTTATCTC
This sequence comes from Medauroidea extradentata, assembly GCA_003012365.1. NCBI lineage: Eukaryota > Metazoa > Arthropoda > Insecta > Phasmatodea > Phasmatidae > Medauroidea > Medauroidea extradentata. The sequence goes on along the minus strand of PNEQ01065601.1, from coordinate 13,125 downwards.
TCATAGTTTTCGTGTAATGGCTTGTTAAAGTCATATTTTGCATGTTTCCGTTTTAACGACTACACTAAAACCAACTGATATACCAAACTCAAAAAAATCACAGTGGGTAAAGACATTGCAGGCTACAATGACATGCTCATGAAATTAAAAAATAAATATTATTTGTATTTTTAAAAAAAATATTGAACTTTTTAAATTTTTATTTTTAGTTTCAGCAATTTTTTAAACTCAAATAATTGTTATTCTAAAATTTCATGAACATGTCATTGTAGCCAGCAATGTCTTTATCCACTGTGATTTTTTTGAGTTTGGTATATCAGTTGGTTTTAGTGTAGTCGTTAAAACGCAAACATGCAAAAATTTTACTTTAACAAGCCATTACGCGAAAACTATGAGAGATAAAAAATTTCACAAGAGCCAAATTTAGTCACATTTTGTGTCTAAAATATGAAAAAAATATCTGATACAAAAAAAAATAAAAAAATGGTGATGAAAATTACGGTAGACCGCGCTCTTAAGGTTATTCATCCGCCAAGTGTTATATCACAATATGATATGGGCATGTTTTAAATCCATAGCAAACAGATATAAATTTCAACTACACTGCATAAACCTTACACTCGCTAAGAAGTTTCGTCAGTAAAATAAATAGTTACTGTATTTCTAGAAAACGTTTCAAACGCCACTTCTAAAGTGAGCGTGTGTAGTTACAGTGAATGAAGTTATCAGCAGCGGAGTTGTCGCCTCAGTTCTGGACCGGGAAGACAAGGACTATGTCTAGTGGAGCCCGTGCCTGTCAAATCGGCAGCTGATGGCGACGGTCAGAGGTCAATTGTCGCCGTCAACCCTACTATTTCTTCTAGTCTCACTCGACTGGCACTGTTGCCTTATTTACACTGGATGCTAATATTGCGGCTGCCTGCCTTTCATATCGAGTGTTTGTGGATTCTCCGATGCATCCACTCACTATGTGTTCGAAAGTTACTTTATTGTATTTATTAATTTTATTTGGCTTTACATCATGTCGACCGTTATTTAAGACGGTTTCACATATAAATTTACACTGAAACTAGAAAAGTATTCGGCTGTGGTCTACTTTATGGGCGTTCAAATGGCAAAAATGTTTATTATACATTTGTACGACAAGGTGTTAGTTTTATATACGTTCTTGTGACTACATTTTCCTCTTGTGAAACTTTGTTAGCTCTCATAGTCTTTCTATCGCGGCATGTCAAAGTCACAATTTGCAAGCTATGGGTACATGCTAATAACAAAAACAAACTGACTTAATCGAACGACGTAATTTACACTGTAATTATATAGTAAATGCCACGTGGCTAAATATTTAAAGCCACACAACAAAGCTCTTTGAATTAAAAAAAATGGCATAAATAAAGAAATGTATAGATATTTTTAGAATTTTTTAAAAATACAAAGTAATTGCATCGTGTGATTTTAAATATTTTAGCATATGGCCCATGCTATCTAAATGAAGTGCAAATTTTTTCATTCGCCTAAGTCAGTTGGTTTTTGTTACTAGCATGTTCCCGCAACTTGAAATTTTGACTTTGACATGCCGCTATGGGGAGATTATGAGATCTAAGAAAAGTTTCTACAAGTGGAAAATGTAGTCAGAAGTAACGTCTATAAAAAACTAACACTATGTCGTACAAATATATAACTAAGCATTTCTGCCAAGTGAACGCCTTAAGGAACCATCCAAGCACCCGACGAAAGAAATTGCGGAAAACCAAAATCAGGATGGCCGGAGCAGTGATCGAACCCGTGTCGTCCTGGACATAAGTCCACGTGTAACCGTCGTACGTTACTGTTTTGATCAGTCCTGTCATGTTAAATCTATGTACTCACACGAGTAAGATAATAAACGATCCCGTGTAGGCAATGTGTATTTCTTCCCTTCTTCGAGCGACGCGCAGTGGGAGACGATGTGTACACAAAGTAGAAATTATGCTGACCATCGGCAAAACACTCGGGAAAGTAAATAATTAGTACCGTAGGTTTACTATATGGCATTATATATTTCAACGAGTGTAGAGACCCACCATTGTTATATTTATTATCGAAGAGAATTATACTATATAAAATGTTTTAACTATAATGCTTAATAAATGTGCATTTATAGAGTCATAGGAAAACATCTCCATTGCGTTAAGCGACAGATATTGGGCAGGACCAGCTGCAAATATCTAGCAAGTCAAATAGCATGCGTAGTTAAAATTTGTTTTGTACGGATTTGACATGCTTTAAATAGTCTTTTTTATGTATCTTGTACTAACAATTAATTGCTGTCAACAATAAATGTTGTTTAACACATGTCATGGTTTACTTAAAATTGGCTTATTTGAAAATTCATAAGCTACCAAGCCGTTCAATATGATTACAGACAATCAGGTAAACATTTTTTAAACTAAACTTAAATAAACTTTCTCGCGCGTTATTTTCTGTTTGCTGCTGCACATAATAGGTACAGTTCTGTGACCGTGAAATGTTTTAATTGTTCGTCAAATCTCGCACAAATCCGACTGTTTTTCTGGTACTTGTCTTATCGGTTAAATTCCTGTGAACGTACTTCTTTCATTCAACTTTTATCTATCATGTACTTATTTAATTTTGGTAGTTTGCACGATCGCCCGTATTTCATTATCTACAGCTTTTGCTCGTCGCATCTTCAGGGTGACAAGTCTATGTCTTCCTGAAACTTTCTCTTCATTGGAATCGCAATTACGCTGGCGATATTTCCGCAGTCTTCACTGTGGATGGTCAGACATTTGTTCTTAAACATGCCAGATTGACTTAATATCGGGCCAGATATTTCTGTGTATCTGGTAGCAGTGCACCGGAATACATTTCGTTACATTTCCTTAACGCAAAACAGTTCTAAAAGTATCTGAACGCTTATAAAGGTAAGGTCGTTTAAAATGTGCCACACTGTTACAAATATTTTTATTTAAAGGGTGAATTTTAGTTATATAGATTTATTATTAGATTTGTTAGGATTTCTTGTTAAATAACGTTATTTAATAATTGAAGATTTTCCTATTTCATGCTTTACGAAAAGTTTCAGCCAAATACGTCTTCTTGATGTTTGATGAGTGCCTCAACCGATGTACACTGGTGTTTCATCCAATGGTGGATATAATAGTGGATTTTCAGTTTCTCAGATACATGGCACTAATGAAAATTGTAACAAATTTAGTGTGTATTTATTTAAAAGTATGTTCTGAAGTGAGCCAAAGACTACTAATAGTATGACACAAGTAAAAAAATTACCAAACTTCCCACCAGAGTGAAAACCTACTCTAAACAAGAGAATCAAGTAAGCATTGAGCTTACTGGAGAGATATCGTCGAATATTACGCCCTCCATATCGGCACTGGTGAATGATACTATGCGCTAATACTAACAATTATGTATTTCGTGGGTCGAAATTTTATATTATCCGTTACTTGAGCTCGGTAAATAAAAAGTTCACCTAGCGAATAATTGCTGATAAAAACGTTTATGGTAAATTTATTTGAATGACTCTTGTGTGGGAGTGAATAACTTAGAGTAAATTTGCGTTTTACTAGCCATGAACACTCATTGAATAAATTATAAGTTTCGTATATTTATTCCATGTAAACTGCATGTTCTGACTGCAAATATTATTTTAATCTCTTCTCGTTTTCTAAAATTATATAATTCAACATAGCGTTTTTTCATGCGTTTACTCAAAAACTCCTAACTTAAATTATGACAGTGTACGCATTATAATACCTCAAAATAAAAACCTGTATAAAAGCGAAAAATGTTCTTATATTATAATTACTTTACACGAAACAAATGTATGTATATGTATTACTTCGGTAGCTGATTTAAGAAAAAAAATTAATATTTTCGATTGAAACTGATGAAGTAAATTCCAATACAATATTTCTGAAAAAGGTGAATCGTGTACGCTTTCTAATTTTACTTCTGGAGTCGGAAATATCAGCCACAGAGAGGCGGGAAAATACAAATGTTGTTTAAATACTGTAAGAAGTTATGAATGTTAATACGAGATCAATGGTAGCCTCAGTTATTTCTCTCCGGCAAATCGCTGCTAGCGTCTCTGGTTCTGAGTATTCTTCAGTCTTGCGATGAGTGTGGCGGGTATTGTGTGTGTTTTCTCGGCATGATTCCATTTCCTCCCGCGTCTTCGTTCCACCTCCAGATCACAACACCTCATTTATTCTCCAGGCTGGCCGGTACATGTGTCCCTCAGAGCGGACTTCTGATCACACGTGCTTAGTTTCCTAATGGCAGGAACAACGTGCAGGTTGCCTCACTGTAAAAAATTTGCTCCGTCGATTTACGGAATTTCCGGTAAAAATTTCTCCAGATACCTCCGTAAATTCACGGAAACTTAGTTCTTAATCCAACAGAAGTTTCCGTAAAACAGTTTCGTCACACGGAACTGCGCCATATTTTCATGTATATAACGCTACAAGTGCATTTATACAGATTTGCAGGTTTACCGGTGATGTTATTAAAATATATTCGTAATATTTACATCTGTGTAACTTATAAATTTTCAATTTTTTCGTGCAAGTGTCCGCAGCAGACTTACGGACATATTACGTATGATTCCGTACTGTATATTATTTACTACAGACATTTCCGTATTTTTCTTTTACGGACACTATTTCCGTACATTAACGGTACATTTCCGTTAAAATTTATAACGGTGTACATGAGAGTATTTCAAGTGATACTGGATGCTGGTGGAATTTTTGGTATGTTACTAAGGAGTACTAAACGACAGATGCTAAAAACCCTCACAAACATTTGGTGTCATTGTTAAAAATAATTTTCATTGTTTTACGGAGAAGTGCTGGTAAAAAGTTCTCCAGAAGTGTCCGTTAATTTACGGAAGGCAACTAGCTCCAGTTATGGAAACTCGCATATTTATGTGACTTCCTTAGGATGCAGGCGCGTTAATGCGTTTGGTTATTTATTTAGTTCCTTCTCGTTGTTTTTCATGTGTTTAGTTAATGAAACATAATTACGTATAACTGTTTTACAAAATAACGTTTCCGTTAATTAAACAGACGTTTCCGTAAAATTGCCCGTAAATTTACGGAAATTTTTAAAAGTTCATGGAGTTACTTGAAATTATCGAAGCTGCATGTTGCTCTTGAATGGCGCATCATATCTGACTGTGTTTGCACATCTCATCTTCAGACTGCAGTGGATGGAGGGAAAAATGCAACGTTTCTGTCCAACTCTGACTTTGGTACTGCGTGCGCTGTTGATGTATATTCTGTAACAAAGAAATTCACATTTTTTCACAAGAAATGTTGGCTTTGTAATATAATCACTAACAAATTACCACGACAAAAAAAATAGAGAATATTTACTTGAAACTATATGTTACCCTAATCAAATTACTTTCTATATCTCAAATGACGGACGAGAAGCTTTAAGAAATTTGAATGCCAGTCCCATACTTCAGGATGTTACTGAAAAAAAAATAAAACTATGGAGTATAGTATGTCTACATTCGCCTTTCTGTTGTTAATCTGAGATCGATATTCATTTGTAGCAATTCTAGGAACATCTTTAGTTACAGTTATCTCAGTGTTTGGAAACAAATTAGTTATATTCAGGCAAAATTAAATGAATTTGTCATAATAATGATGTTCGTGTTGGTGGTGGTAGTGGTGGTAAAGAGAGTAAAGATGATGATGGTGAAGCTGATGGTGGTAACCTAGATGACGTAGATGATTATGATAATGAATGTGTTTGTGATGGTCGTTATATTGACGGTGGTTGTTATTATCATGATAAGGGTATTGATGATTATTTTGTATTGTTGAGTGTGATGGTGATGATGATAATAAGGGTGATGAAGATTACGATGTGCGTAGTGGTGATGATCATGATGACAAGGGTGATTATAACTTGATGATAATGAGAGTGATGACTAATTATGACGAGGAGAGGGGTAATAGTGATAGTGGTGAGTCTTATGATGAGGGCAGTGATGGGAACTATGATGTTGAGGGTGATGTTGATTATTATGTTACAAGGGTGGTGATGATTATTATGGCGGTAGTGATGATTTTAATGAAGAAGATGATAATGATTATGAAGGTGAGGGTAGTAGTGATCATTATGATGATGAGAGTGATGTGATTATAATGATGATGAGAGTGATGTTATTATAATGATGAGGGTAGTTGTTATTATGACGGTTATGAGGGTAGTGATAATGACAATGACTCTGATGATTATGATGAGGATGGTGATGATAATGCGGATGGTGATTATGAGGATAGTGTTTGTGATGATGGTAATAAATATTATAGTGATTATGATTATGACTATTATAACGGTGGTGATGAATATGTTGAGGAAGGTGATGATTATTATGACGAAGTTGATTATTGACGTGAGGGTGATAATAATTATGGGAAAGGAATTGTAATGATAACGAAGTTCAACACTTGGTGAACATTAAATGCCATCCGTTGATGTTCTAGTAAGACTCAATACCGAGTTCTACACAAATTGTGTTCGATTGTTTTGTAATTTTTTCATTGACTGAGGAAATTTCATGGAAGTGTTTATTGAAAATTTTAACGATCTATACAGTATGCTAGAGAAAATTGCTGAACATTAATATAATTTCATATTTTGGTTAATTTGAATATTTTTTTTAAATTAAAAAATCTCATTCATGACAAATTTCCTCCTCTGAAAAATATATAAACTATTATTTTTAAACGCAGTGTTATTTTAAAACAATACAGTTTTTTGGCTGGATTCTTCTCTTACTACTTTTGATATATTATGCAATGCTATCAGTATCAGCAAATGTTGTATACATCACGTGCAACGGTTGAATAAATAAGAAGTACAGTCTTTATACCAGATGCTTTTAAAGCCACTCATCAGTAGAGACGAGTAATACATTGAAATGGCGATGCCTATTGTAACTTATACAAATTTATTTCACTTTTATCTGTGGCTACGTACTAATGATAGAGATATAAATGTAAAATATTCCTGTAAGTGAAGTGGAAGTAAGTTTTTTTTTCTTCTTCAAGTCTTTGTAGCCTACAAAAATTACACGTTGAAAAATGTTCGTATAGTATAATAGTATTCCATCTATGGTTTCCTTTTTCTTGCTAATGCAAAAATTGTTTTTTAAATGTTTTAAATATGATTTAAATCATTTATTGGAGCATTTTTTTATGTGAAGCGAGGGTGTCAACAAAATGTTACAATTAAAGAATAGCCATAAAGGAAACTCATTTTCGTTTATAAACATTCGCCTATTTTACTTTTTATATTGCTTAAAGAAACTTGTTCATGAAAAAAATAACAATTAAACTTAAGATGGTGCTGGGCAGTGTAGCTACTTTGGTTACCTGCATGAAGTTTCGTGTTTTGACAATATAATATTGGTAGCAGCACCTGCAGTCATGAGGCATTTGTAGGGATTTTAGAATTATTTATATGATAGATAATCAGTTAGGGAGACAATGAAAATAAATGCTTTATTTAAAGATTTGAGACACTTGAATTACTGATTTTACCTATCGGCAGTTTTTTAAAATGAAACTATTTTAAAACCAAAATGTTAAATTATTTTTAATGATGTAGCGATTTTAATATTATTTTACAGTATGCACGGGGAAATAATTTCAAATTTGGTTCTGTTTATTTTAAGACTTGATAAATATCCAGCTTCTCAATTGGCATTAGAAAGAACCACTCTAATACTAGTTATTTATTTATTGTAGTGGCCGTAAAAACTGAATACAAAATAAATCTAAACAATAAAATTTTCTAGTGCCGTTTGACGTCGTTTTAAAAAATATAATTTACACTGTAACATAATTTTAAAAATAGCAAGCATGAATCCATTTAAGAACAAATTTGGGTAATCTCCTGATTAGAACACTTTCGTCGGTCAGAGTGAGAGACAGAGTAAATCAGGTCGTGCTGACGTACACATGGTAGAAGTGAGTGTGTACTTGCAAGTATGTGATTCGTCACAGTCACAGAGACATTAATAGCAGCGCCAAAGATATATCGTTGATCGTTGATAGGAAGATATTGGGGACAATATGATTGATCAGCCATGTTCTGTCAACAAGTGATCACCTGCGGATAAACATGAAGTAATGTCCTTCAGCTGTCTCAGCTGCTTTCAATAGATAAATCAACGTGATCTAAGTTGTGATACATTGTTCTGTGTTGCACGTAGCACAGCGCGAATTGTCCGAAAAATAATATCCGGTAATTTTTGTGTTAATTTGATTTCTGTATGGGAAGTTTTAAGCATGTTTTAAAACTTTAAATAAAAAATCTCACCACTATTTTTGCTGCCTAATAAGGATGCCATTTTGAAAAAATTCCCGCCAAAATGTATTCTTTTGCTTATCTTCGAAATTGTTAAGAATATTGGAGAAAGTTCTTAGAAAAAAGTGGTTGTGCATTAAATTTGAAATGGAAAAGGTTCGGAGTACTTTTTCCAACTATGACCGTTAATCTGGAAATGATGAAAATGTAGGTCTTAATTATTTAATATACAAGTATAATAATACTATTTTGAAGGTATTACAACAAAACTTTTGATTAAAGGTATACTTAATTCTCTTACTTTCATAATATTTCAGTTAAATTTTGATAATGCAATGACCCACGTAAACATAAAAATATACATATTTATAAATCAACAGCCATATTACAACTGAATTATCTTGTATTTTAAAACTGTTTTCCAGACTTATACGTTACAAAACGTAATGTTTAAAGATCATGGAAAGCATGTTCGTTAATTTAAGTGATATTGCTTGCTATATATCATGGAAAAAGAGGGGAAAAATATTATTCTAAGTCTCTGTCCTCTGTCTTAATCATCACTACCTTCACTGGGTTAAGGTTCATTTAAGCAGTAATGATCAGAACAGCTGCAAATGTTATAGCAGACCAAATAGTTATCAATACAGCTGCATGCTGCAGTTTTGCAATCTTTCTTGCGGTGACATTTTATTAACATTAGGATGGCTTCAGGTCCAGGTGGTTGGTTGCATTTAGCCGGATGATGTTTTCCATCGTCTTGAACTATCCATCCAAACTCTGAAGGAGCAGGAAGTTGAGGATGCTTGATTGTGGATTGCATTAGTAGTCTGATGATATACTGAGTATGCCTGGTTATTGGTATAAAGATGTAAGTGTTGGAGGAAGCTGCTAGTGTGTGAACTCCTTATACGAATAAAGGTGCCAGTGATCCTTATTTTTGTACAACAGACATACGAAGTCTTTTATGTTTTGGTGGTTCATAGGCATTGCATAAGTTTGGTAAAGCTTCAAGTATATCAGTATTGCATTCTTTAAAAACTCTAAAACACCATTCTTTTGTTATACCAAGAAGCCTTCCAGTGACATCACACCCTGTAAACACAAGCCTTGATAGTATAAGCCTCAACTCTCTTCACTCAAAAATTTTCAGTAATATGACTTACTGAAATTTTTCTAAAATCCTTGCCTTTCCCAGTCTGAAAATACACATTGAAGGGCAAAGATCTATGGAAATGTATGAGCAGAATGGGAACAGGTGAGTCATCAAAAAACCTCGTCATCTGGTGTATTGGTATTTGCATGAAGTATCATGAGTATCTACTTCTTCTTGGCTGTGTTCTGCGAGACGATAAGGTATGATGGTGTTCTCTTTATAACTGTGCGAAATGTTACCATACTTTTCTTTGACCCAATGCTACAGTGTTCTGCGATGTCTTGGATATTTTCGGTAAGGTATGTGGTCTACTCACATTTTGTTTATGCATTTCCCAATAATGTTGCCATCGAAGTATTTCGAATCATTGTGGAGTGTTTGGTGGGGAAATATTGAATAGTCCCTTCAGTCGTCTTCACTCTCGTGTTTCCTTTCAAAGAGTTTTCAATGTAACGGTCAAAAACTAGCCTGACTTCATCGAAATCATTGGTATAATTTACCAATTTCTGTACAAAAGCTTTTGAAAAGTCTTCGCATGTTTCTATGTCAGATGTCTTTAGACCGAATGCACAAGTGCCATACCATTTGTGATAGTTACCTTTCTAACAGATGCAATCTGTTCTCGATTTTAGTACTCATTTGATCCTTTAGTGACCCCCCCCCCCCCAATTATGGCTGCCTCAGAGCACATGCCTTAAAATAAATGCAAAACGTTCTATTTGTCATGTGGCAGCAAAATTGATCCATCGGATGGAAATATTGATCGTGGCATTACTCCAATCTCATATTTTCTAAAGCAATCTTTCAGAGCATGTTGTGGTCTACTTTTTGCTGCTACAACAAACCGCTGCAGAAGTCATATTTCCTCTTGAAACTTTATTTCCTGACAAGACTTATGAACGATACTGGACGCACAAGCAGATTAAAAAGATTTGGTTTTACTTTTCCCGTGTCTCATACAGATTTCTCTTCCTTGTTCGAGTGTTCATCGACGAAATCTTCAAATAATATTTGGGTAATGTTGTCAGGTTTTATATCATTTGCTTCAATGTCTGGCAGTATTTCCATTGTCAACATGTTGTGAATATCTGATTGTGTTTCTTCAAATGGATTTCCATGTGCTATAATTTATCTTTTCATTATTCGTTTGGACTTGTTGCCTGTGACTTCATGATAATTAGTTGAGTCACCAGTCCTAGTTTTACACATATCTTTGAAATCATCTACCAGACAAGAAACTGCAGGAGCGGTCACAAAAAAAATTATCAAATAATTTAACCAATTATTTTGAATTATACCTACAATCCCTCCCAGAATTTTCAATTTTCTATGTTCATGTTCAATTGTATGGTCAGGTGATCTTGTTGTGAATGGAATGGGTGAATTTGTTACACACGATTTGCCACTGAAAGAACATTTGCCACAGTGAAGAGTCTGTTTTATTTATTTACTGCGTCGCGGCCAAGTATACATAAAGCAACTGTGCATAATTCTGTTGATCATGTACAAAAATACGTCATGAAGAGTTCTGTTGCTTCAAGATGGAGTTCAAATATATTTTCTCTATTTCCTAGTATGTACAACATGGTTGTTTGAAACTGCTTTATATAGCTCAGTAGGAACTTACGCGTATTGCTCACTCCAAGTTCATGCTGCGATAGTTTGTCAAACAAGTTATTGTACCCAAGTTTGGCAATGTAAATATTCTTTTTGCTTTTTTATAGAATCAGTGACTTTAGAGTGTTCGTCAATAAGCGAATGAGCAGTTTCGTGTAATATATCATTAACTTCTTTATTGTTCAATGACAACTCATTTACAAGAACATGCTGCAATGCCAGAACAGTAATAGTACATGTTTCAAGTGCTCTGTACATAATTTTCCTTAAATAATCTTCGTTACTGTAACAGATGAATACAAACAAGCTTCAATCAAAGCCTCGTCAATATCACTTCCTTCAATATATTTTCCGAGAGTCGCTAGTGCCTTAAACACAGTATGTAGCTCACCAGGTCTGAACCATATTTGTTTTTTACATCTTCTCTTTCTATCCACAGTTTCATTACCACGTAATATAGCTGTAGATCAAATGTTTTAACACACTTACGTTCTGATCCAACTATCTGATCAGTAATATCATGTGTTCGGTTCATAAGAGTAAACAATGCTCCATAGTTTGTTGGTTGGAAGCGCAACAAAACATTGGTGATGATAATTATACATTTGTAGGTGGTTGACATAGTTAATCAAATGTAGTCCAAGTTCTTAGTGCCCGATTGTTTTCACCAGTGTGCTGTGTGCACTCTATGCCCCAAAAAATATTTTGTTTTTTGGCTGCGGTGATTCTTTGAGAAGTCTGGTTCTTCACAGATTAACAAAATTGTAAGGAAAAAATTACTTTCTTGATTTTTGTTTCAGACATGAAATCAGTTCGACAGAAATATGTGTTTTCTTGTCTTTCTTGTTGCGATCTAACTGACTGCCTGTATTTACTGGAAGTTTGTATTTTCCTAGTGATTGAAGGACTGCAATAACTGTACCGTGCAATATGTTCATTCCACTTGGAGTAGCTTCTAAAGAATCTGTGTTGTCTGTTGCAAAGCAAAAATTAATTTTTTACAAGGAGGGAGAAAAATTTTACAGTTAGCCTGACTTGGAGCTAGTAGAGAATTCGCGATCACTGCGTGTATACCCCTAAACTTTATGAAGTAATGGTAATGGTCAAACCAGAAAGGTGCTTATGACTGTTATCATGTTATCAAAATTGTGAACATTTTCATATTTTTGGCTTAGTATAACACATCTTAATTTTTTTTTCAAGATTTCTTCAAACTTGGTACACATGTACTATGCGACGGGCGCTTTTTAATTATTTATAAATACGTTTGATTGTCTAATAAATTCATTAGTTAAAATTCTGGATACTCGGGTACTGTAATGAGAAAGCTGGTAAGTCCTTTTCCTGGATAGTACGTCGTTGTTGTCCTCTTGCGACGGACCGTCACTGTGTCAGATTATCGGCACGACTCTTAAGAATGAAGGTCGCGTGAGCCGAGACCCCGATGACTACCTGATATACTAACAGCAGCGTCCTACAATGTCTCTCTAAATAATACTTGTAGGCGTCTCGCTGTGACGTACCTCATGACTCAACGATACTTAACTTCATGGCGTCCCGACGCCCAGTACAAAGACAACGATGGCACTCCGGCCCGCCGTCCTTCGTGGCTTCCTAGCCTCCCGACATCTAACTCGACGCCCGACGATGGCTCTCTGCCCTACCATCTTCGTAGCTCGCCAACGTCTGCCCTACTCTAAGGTGTCACGACGCCTAACTCGACGCCCGACGATGGCTCTCTGCCCTACTATCTTCGTAGCTCGCCAACGTCTGCCCTACTCTAAGGTGTCTCGACGCCTAACTCGACGCCCGACGATTGCTCTCTGCCCTACCATCTTCGTAGCTCGCCAACGTCTGCCCTACTCTAAGGTGTCTCGACGCCTAACTCGACGCCCGACGATGGCTCTCCGCCCTACCATCTTCGTAGCTCGCCAACGTCTGCCCTACTCTAAGGTGTCTCGACGCCTAACTCGACGCCCGACGATGGCTCTCTGCCCTAC